>BMAU01000063.1:0-288412 GCA_019973935.1 Trichonephila clavipes
AGCAAAAGTGATAAAAAAAAAAAAAAAATTCTCTTTTTCATATTGATCTTAAAATAATAATAACTTTATAAATTTAAATATTTGGTAAACTTATAAAAATTCAAAGCAAAATCTTATTCATCTAATAATAATAATAATAATAATAATAATAATAATAACAATAATACAAACACAAAATATGGAACAATATTGTATTTATTCATCATCTAAAATTTATTCTTACATTATATCTTTTCTTAAAATATTGATTTAATCTGAAATCCTTTTGTTTGCTACGAACCAATTCATATAAAATATAATTCATTGAAAAGCCTTTACTGATTTTCAACAAGAAAAATATACAGTAATGACCACATAGAAATAAGGAATATCCCTTGGTTAATCCATTTCTCTATAAAGTCCTTCAGATCTCAACAATTTTCCTTTTATAAAACAATGTGCTAAAAGAAAACTTAATTTAATCTTATATTTTTTACAATGTTTTACATGAGAAGCATTGAAATAAGTAATATCATTCAATATAAATAATAAATGCAGTCGACAAGTATATGCGTAAAATGAAGAGGAAATATTTACATTCACAAACTTGAAAGAATAAGATAGATACAGAAATCAATATTTATAAAAGAAACTATTTAATTAAATTCTCATTTATATAAAATATTAGCTTTCATTTATATGGCAGTTACCGAAAGCTAAAGTTGTAGTACCATCTTCAAGAATACATCTTATTGAAGTGTCAAAGTCAATTTTTTTTTACTTTTTACAGAATGTATTTGATATATAGAACTGTTAATGGGTTTAAACTCTTCACGACTTCTATACTTATTTATGAGGCAATTTTTATAGTCTTCATGAGAAATTTCACTTTTTAAAATAGATCTATGTATCCCTTTTGCTGTATTTTGTTTCTAAAGTTAATGTTTTTATGCTGTACATTTTTGCATTGAGACCTACGAACTTAGTTGCTACCATCCCATTGAACTCATCTGTCATTTTTTCGAGAACATTATTAGTTAATGGATTATAAAGAAAATGATTTGGAGGATAGCTAGCTGTGTCAAATTCAATGGAATTATGAAACATTTCTTTATGTATACATCTGAAGTTGAAATAATAGAACACAGAGTATTTGTATCTGTAAGTAATAATTTGGCACGATTTGAATACATCCTTTTCATTTAATTATAATGAAAATTGTATATTAAAATTTTGGAAATGTCTAAAATTGAAAACCCAACAAATATATGGGTCTGTTCAATAAAAAAGAAGTAAGTTTTCTTTGAATAGAAAAAAATTTACAAAATGTGAAGTTATTACTTCTAACGTGTGTCATAAGCGCACACACGATCTTTTTTCTTTTTTTTAACAGATTTTTTCTGTTTTTACCCTTGATTATCAAATTTCAAGGATAAATACATTTTTTCCAATCAAATTTACTTATTTACATTGAATTGTTAAGATATTATAGTGTGTGAATGTATCTTAAACATAGCGAAATTTTTTAAAATTGTATTATTTTAAAGTATTTAAGGTATTATTATGTATTATTTTAAAGCCTTGTCAATTTCATCTTTGGGATAGATATTTTGCAAGTAATGCTCAATTTATAACTAGAAAAGGTTGTTATCCATATGAATATTTTGATTCCTTTTCTAAATTTTATGAAACACAGCCCCTTCCTCAATCAGCTTTTTTCAACAGTTTAACAAATGAAAATGTGTCCAGAGAAGACTATGAATATGCTCACCATATATGGAATATGTTTCGAAATCATACATTGGGAGATTATCATGATTTGTGTGTAACCGTAGACGTACTTTTTTCAGACTTATTTGAAAACTTTAGAACTCTATGCGAGAATTACTACAAAATTACCATGTAATACATATACGATTTCTGGTTTGGTATGGCAAGCATGTCTTATAAAATGACAAAAGTACGATTGGAGCTTATAACTGATATAGATATGCATTTATTCATCGAAAAAGGAATTCACGGAGGTGTTGCGATGATTGGTCATCGCTGCGCTAAGGCTAACAATGTGTATTTACCAACCTCTGATTCAAGCTTACCTAGTAGTTACATTATATATTTAGATGCAAGCAATCTATATGGTTGAGCAATGTCTGCCTACACACCAATTTTCCTGGACTGATGAATACGTTCACTTCATGGATGTACCAGACGATTCGGATATAAGTTGTATATTTTAAGTTAGAATATCCAGATGAATTGCACGATTTGCATAACTGCTATCCATTAGCTCCAGAAAAAGTTGAAGTAAGTGTCTCTGAATGTTCCCCCTATACTAAAAATATTTCTAAAGAATTCAGTATTTTAGAATCGAAATCAGTGGAAAAATTGGTTCCTTACTTAAGAAATAAAACTAAATCTGTTCTTCATTATAGAAATTTGAAGTTATATGTACAATTAGGTTTAAAGGTTAAAAAAAATACGTCAATTTCTAAAATTTAAACAAAGTCCTCGGTTAAAAAATTATATTGATTTTTATACTGAACATCGAAAACTAGCAGACAATAATTTTGAAAAAGATCTCTTTAAACTTTTAAACAATGCCGTGTTTGGTAAAACAATGGAAAATTTACGCAAAAAGTTAAGATTGATTTAGTGAATAGAGAGAAAAGAGCTAAGAAATTGATAGCATCTCCAGCATTTCATGCTTATAAAATAATTAATAACGACCTTGTATCTATTCAAAGAAAACTTACTTCTTTTTTATTGAACAGACCCATATATTTGTTGGGTTTTCAATTTTAGACATTTCCAAAATTTTAATATACAATTTTCATTATAATTAAATGAAAAGGATGTATTCAAATCGTGCCAAATTATTACTTACAGATACAAATACTCTGTGTTCTATTATTTCAACTTCAGATGTATACATAAAGGAATGTTTCATAATTCCATTGAATTTGACACAGCTAGCTATCCTCCAAATCATTTTCTTTATAATCCATTAACTAATAATGTTCTCGAAAAAATGACAGATGAGTTCAATGGGATGGTAGCAACTAAGTTCGTAGGTCTCAATGCAAAAATGTACAGCATAAAAACATTAACTTTAGAAACAAAATACAGCAAAAGGGATACATAGATCTATTTTAAAAAGTAAAATTTCTCATGAAGACTATAAAAATTGCCTCATAAATAAGTATAGAAGTCGTGAAGAGTTTAAACCCATTAACAGTTCTATATATCAAATACATTCTGTAAAAAGTAAAAAAAAAAAATTCACTTTGACCCTTCGATAAGATATATTCTTGAAAATGGTACTACAACTTTAGCTTTCGGTAACTGCCATATAAATTAAAGCTAATATTTTATATAAATGAGAATTTAATTAAATAGTTTCTTTTATAAATATTGATTTCTGTATCTATCTTATTCTTTCAAGTTTGTGAATGTAAATTTTTCCTCTTCATTTTACGCATATACTTGTCGACTGCATTTATTATTTAAATTGAATGATATTACTTATTTCAATGCTTCTCATGTAAAACATTGTTAAAAAATATAAGATTAAATTAAGTTTTCTTTTAGCACATTGTTTTATAAAAGGAAAATTGTTGAGATCTGAAGGACTTTATTTATAGAGAAATGGATTAACCAAGGGATATTCCTTATTTCTATGTGGTCATTATTGTATATTTTTCTTGTTGAAAATCAGTAAAGGCTTTTCAATGAATTATATTTTATATGAATTGGTTCGTAGCAAACAAAAGGATTTCAGATTAAATCAATATTTTAAGAAAAGATATAATGTAAGAATAAATTTTAGATGATGAATAAATACAATATTGTTCCATATTTTGTGTTTGTATTATTGTTATTATTATTATTATTATTATTAGATGAATAAGATTTTGCTTTGAATTTTTTATAAGTTTACCAAATATTTAAATTTATAAAGTTATTATTATTTTAAGATCAATATGAAAAAGAGAATTTTTTTTTATCACTTTTGCTCTTAACTTAAATATTCAAGTCCATCAACAATATTCTAACTTTTTCAATATTTTTCAACTTTTTCGATTACTTTACTCATATTAATATATTTTAGTGTAAGGAACAAGAAATGAAACAGACTAAAAATTAAAAACAAATGTTGAAGAACACAAACTACACTTAATATTCTATCCATGACAAAGGTTTTGCATACAATGTTTTTGTTCTGAGATATTTATTCTGAACAAAACTCTATGAAAATTGTTTTCTTTTGAAAAATTCGTTAAATGATCCGAATGAAAAGTTTTATTTTTCTATCTCTCACAAAGTGGGTAGTCAAATTTGCAGCATTTGTATTTCGTATAGTTTTCCTACCATAAATTTCGACTGAGATGGATATACATTTGTCTTGCAAGACAAGAGAACTGTTGCTTGTCTCTAACATGTTTAAAACAACTTAGGTAGGAAGTATTTAAAAAAATATTCCTATAATTTGTTTTTCCTTGCAAAAAATATTTTGCAAAATAAATATTACGGAAATATCTCTATGATGGCTTCCTTTCATGAACAAGTTTGAAAGTTTTTGTCATCTCCTACTTCATTCATTAAGACATCTATTATTATGAAAGCATTAGTAATATCTTCTACATCGAAAGGAATGCCTTCATCAAATTCTATGTCAGACATCTTATCAAACAGTTTTGGATAAATTCCATAACACCAAATAATTTTGGGAGGAAAAGGATTAATTAATTTTTTTTCTAAGATTTGTCTAACAAAGAAAGTTTTACCAGAATTACAAGGTCCGCATATACTATCATACAAAAGGGATGTTTCATGTAAGGAAACTACTTTGCAAACGAAAAAACATATTCAGAACTTTTACCTTCTATGAGCATAATATTTTTAAAGTCATCTAAGAATTATTAAAAAAATACATGCAAAATCAATGAAAAAAATATTTTAGTGATGCACAAAGTATCAATTTTGAAATGTAATAAACAATAACTGAACACGTATATCATAATTTTCAGAAATAGACTTAAACAGAATTATATAAAAATAATTATATGTACGGAAAAGTTTGATTCATTCATCCCAATTAAAATTTGCTTCCAATGAAGTAATTAAAAAATCAGAATTCTACCCGTTTAATTAAAACTATATAAGAATATAACTTGTTATCTCTAAAAACGTGCATTTCCACTACCCATTTACAGAGCTCCGAAACCCTTATCAGAGAAGAGGGGGATACCATCCTCCCGGTCCAGACTCGGGGGATGAAATCCCTCCCCTTCGTTTGCCTAATCCTCAATCCTCTGTTCCAGAAATCACAAGCACAAAGTATCAAATTTGAAATATAACAAATAATAATTCAATACGTATATCATGATTTTCAGAAATAGACTTATACGGAATTATATAAAAATAATTATATGTACGGAAAAGAGTTTGATTCATTCATCCCAATTAAAATTTGCTTCCATTGACGTAATTAAAAAATCATAATCTATTAATTAAAACTATATCAGAATATAACTCGTTATCGCTAAAAGCGTGCATTTCTTATCAGTACAGAGCCCCCAAACCCTTATCAGTCAGAAACCAACCTCCCGGTCCAGACCTAAGGGGGGTAGACTTCCACCCTCTTTTGTTTGCATGCGCCTCAACCTCCTAGAACCTCCTGCACCTCAGGAACCTCTGTTTCAGAAACCACAAATCGCTACTACTGTCAGCTTTTGGACCCCAAGCCCTAATACGTACGTGTCGTCAGTCAATCTTTGTGCCCCCATTCAATGCGAGTGTGTACGTTACGCCACTGAATCTAGATTAAAACCTTTCAAAAGGAATTTAAACGGATTTTGTCACATAATCTCTCTAGATGACAAGTGCTTACTTTTGTCATTGTATGCAATTTTTTATAAGTCCAATGCTGCAACGTAAGTCAATTGCAAAAATAGATTTTTATTCTTCAATTCAATGCAGTACCGTTGATGATAATCATACAATTTATTTAGTTCTATAAGAATTTGTCCTTTCACAATTACTTTTTCAGTTTAATATTTATGTGGAAATTCTCTCTAAGCCTATTTATTAAGAACTAGCTGCATGGCCCGGCGTTGCACGGGCTTCTCTACTTTTATAAATATTCCCTATCTTTCACAAAATTAGAGCTTCTAATACTCATTTTAAAAATTACCCCCTCCACCGCTTTGCCCAGCGTTGCTCGGGCTTTCTTATTTTCTCGTGACACCAGCATTTCTGTGTGTGTGTTTGTACGCGCATAATGTGAGTGATTTCTAAAATTATGTCAGAAAATTTCCCTTTTTCGAAATTTGTTCCATTCCGCTTATTTTCTTAAATAGACTATGTACTTTTTAATTAGCAAAGAATTAATTTCGCAATGAAATAATAGAAATAATCCTTTTAAAAAACATATATGTATTGATGCGACGCTCGTTTAACTTAATTCATTAATTAATTCCCTATACCCAATTTCTAATACCCAGGTTTGACTGACACATCGCATCATAGCTTAAGTTAAAAATTAAACATTAAATCCTCTAAAGACAATAAAACAGTACTCCAAATTAAAAGGCCGGATCTTTAAATAACTATTAATTTATTTTTTGAATGACATGATTAAATTTGAGTTAATGTATACAAATTGACGCATAACAAAATTCTACTTAGCTTTGAGAGAGGGAGAGAGCGACGGAGGGGTGACCTCGGGTAGCGAGTGCGTTTCCCGGCTGGAGAGTTTTTCTGGCAGTCGTAAGAGGGAGTAAAAAGCCCCGAGAATTCGCGCGCCAACCCTTATAAAGGTCGACCGCACCACTCGGAAAATCATCCGCTTCAAAGTTCTGGCGGTAAATTTTACCATTCCGATTGGCCAACAAGCTGTGCAAGGATACAGCTTCGCCCGCCATAGAGTCCGTTGACCTGAGGCACCCCCAAATTCCTTAGAAATCCGTTTCCTGTAAACAGGGCAAATGTAAAAACTGCAGTTGTAACTTTGGGGACCGGCGGCCTCCCATCAGTATTTATTAAAATCAAAATTCTGTAAGTAATAAATGAAAGAAAAATTAACAGATAGCTATTGAAATGATTGCTTTTTTCTGAACATTTGATTAAACATGTAAATATATAAGTTAGAAAAAAACAGTATGGGGGAAGGTCTCTCTCTCTCTCTCTCTCTCTCTCTCTCTCTCTCTCTCTATATATATATATATATATATATATATATATATATATATATATATATGCATGTAAAGAAAAAAAATCTGAAAAAAACATTTTGGTATTTCATTTTAATTTTAACCTTCAAAAAATGTAACAAGAATAATGCTTAAATATTTCTCGCATAAAGGGAAGAAAACGAAAAACCCATTTTTTTTAAGAAAAAAAATGGCGTGATGCGAAATGGAAAGTCTTCTCCTCTTCAGATTCGAACCTGGGAAGTACCGTTTTATGAAGCAGTGCTTTAAACAGCTGAGCTATGCTTACTCCAGGGGGAAATATTGAATTGAGCTTTAAAATAAAGGTAGATATTTTTCAATACGCCATTTCGTTATTCGTTAAAGTAAAAGATTTTTTTTTCTGGCTCCATTTTTAAGTTAATGCTTTCAAACTTCATATATGGATTGAAAGCAACGGTAATTTTTAAACAAAAAACTTTTAAAAAAAGTAATGTTAACATAATTATCGCAAAAGAGAAAAAATTGAAAAACACATTTTTTTAACCGTAATTTTTAAGATATTTTATCAATCTTTGTACAGATTACGTATAATATTTAGTTAATGAAAACCATTTACAGTGTGATTAGTTTGAATTGTTAAGAATGTGTTATTCACAAAGAGAGAAATTCTGCCTGAATGTTTTTATTTAAAAAAAATAGCGAACCATTCCATAAATTAAAAAAAAGAAGGTAATTTCTTAATTTATTCTGAAATAGTTTTAAACATTTCTTTACGTAAGTATTTTTTTAAAAAATATTTCGTTTGTTTTATCTGCAGTATTTTTATAAGCAACTTGTAGATCAAACTTAAAATTTCAGAACGTGATTAATACCTTTAAAATAAAAAAAATTTTCGGACTTCATTTGATACAGACTGATAAAAGAAAGAAAGATATATATATATATATTGTTACAAATTTTGTGTAAATAGTGTAAATAATTTGTATTTGAGTGTTTAATGCATTTATATTACTCTATGTTATATTTATTTCATGTTAAAATTGTACTATTCACAAGCAGTGCCGCCTCTTACGTTATAATGGCGATCCAAAGAGAACTTGGCGAAATCTTGGCGGTAGAGCCAAGTTGGCGACCATTTTGGCGAGTTAGGAACCATCTGGAATCTTCTAGAATGTAGTAATTCTCTCCACTAGTGTCACGTTCAGTGACACGAGCGGTTATATTTCTAGAAGTTTCTGTCGCGCATATAAAAAGGATGCTCGCCGGTACGGCGAAGAGTCTTGATTAAGCCAGCGAGTAGTAAGGATTGTTTTGACTAGCGATTAGCTCGGCTGTGCTTGTGAATAATCTTTACTTATGTATATTTTTTAAACACTGTTATTGTGTTTGATTGCTGTTGAAGGTGTGAAGACCTTCGGATATCAACCCTGTAAATATTGCCGATGAATCCTGTATTGAAAGGATTGGATTTTTGATAATAAATTCGCATCGCTCTTAAAGAACTGATTATTTTTTTCTTTGTGATTGTTTTTGCATAAAATCCTCGAACCCTCGGATCTACGTAACAGTTTGGTGTCAGAGATGGGGTTTTATGCCAATAACAAGAGCGATGGATGAGCAACTGAAGGCTCTGTTGGAAGGCATCAATGCCTTGAAAAGCGACCAAGAAGAGTTGAAGAATACTCTTGAAGAGAAAATCTACAAAATGGAGAAAAAAAATTGAAAATGTTAAAGAGTTGTTTGATGAAAGAATGGAAGAAATGTCTCAGCGAGTAAAAGACATTGAAAAGAAGCTTTTAGTTTCCGGGGAAACGAAAAATGAAAAGAAGTTTGTTTCTGCTTCTCCAGTACCTATACTTGCCTCCCCAGTGTCAGTGAAACTGTACACATATGACGGAAAAACCAACTGGGAGGTGTACAAGATTCAATTTGGCATAATTTCTGAAGCCAATTGATGGACTGAAGGTGTCAAAGCATGTCAGCTAGTAGCATCCCTTAGAGGAGAAGCTGCTGAAGTTTCGCAGACTCTTACCGACACAGAGCTGCTGAATTTGAACTCCCTTTATAATGCTCTGGATCTTCGGTTCGGCCAGAAAAATTCCAAAGACTATGCCCGCCTGCAGAGGAAAACAAGACATCAGAAACTCGAAGAAAGTTTGCAGGAGTATGCATTTGAAATACAAAGGCTCACCACCTTAGCCTTTTTAGATTTCTCAGCAAATGTGCGAGAAATGATTTCTCTCGAGTATTTCGTGGACGGGCTAATGGATGAAGAAATCCAGATGGCTGTAAGAATGGCAGATGTCAAAGATCCTAAATCTGCCCTGTTATATGCCCTGAAAGTTGAGGCTGCCACTCAAGTCAGTTGCATAGACTGCCATTCCATCCGAGAAGCTAGAGTGGCCTTAGATGCACTCTGTGAGTTCCCATGGAAAAGTGACATTGAGAAATTAAGAGATGAATTTCAAGCTTTAATGGCTCAACTTTAGAACCGGAGGAGACGTATCATCACGTGCTGGGGTTGTGGTGAATCAGGGCATCTCAGAAGTAACTCCCCCCTAAACAATAAGGAAGAACGCAGCACCAAATGCTGGGAGTGCGGTGGAGAAGGGCACCTAAGAATTAACTGCCCTCGAGTAAATCAGAAAGATTCGCTCCGTGCAAATGTTATCGAGTCAAAGAAAGTGTGTAGTCACCCAAAAGGATCAGCAGATGGAAATATTGAAGCCCCTCCGAGAAGACACAATACAGAGAATAGTAAATACAGCTGGAGAGTCGAAAAGAAATTTGGTGCGATAGTTCCAGTAGTCCACCAAGTTACAACGCCACCAACATCAGAATCAGACCCATGGGGTGACGAGAGCGTCCGTAAAGATCAACGGGCTGATACTGAGATAAAGCAATTATAGAACTGAAAGAGTCATCTGACGAAAAGCCCAGCTGGCAAGACATCGCCCCTTTCCATCCTACAACGAAGCTTTACTGGGCTCTTTGGGACTCTCTCCATCTGAGAAATGGTGTTTTATATCGAAAATGGGAGTCTGACGACGGAAAAACATTCAGGTGGCAATTAATACTCCCAAAGACAAGAGATTCAACGCTCCTTAAGGAACTCCATGGCAGTCCAACTGGAGGTCATTTTGGTGCTATGAAGACCTTACAAAAAGTTCGTGAGCGCTTCTACTGGAACAATGCACGTAATGACGTGGAAAAGTGTTGTCGCATATGGGATCCCTGTGCTGCACGCAAAGGTCTCAGAAAACGCACTAGAGGAAGACTGAAGCTGTATAATGTGGGAGCGCCTTTCGAACGAATAGCATTTGACATCCTAGGCCCACTTCCGAGATCATCAGATGGCAACAACAACATCTTGGTTGTCATGGACTGCTTCACTAAGTGGCCTGAAGCCTATCCAATTCCCGACCAAGAGGCCTCAACTGTTGAAGAGGTTTTAGTTCAACACTGGATCTCACGATTCGGGGTTCCTCTACAACTGCACTCCGATCAAGGGAGAAACTTCGATTCTGCAGTTTGCAAGAGACTGCGTGAAATACTCGCCATCGACAAAATCAGAACAACAGCTTTGCATCCTCAGTTTGACGGCATGGTAGAGATGTTCAATCGAACCATCCTGAACAGCCTCTCTCTCCTGGTATCCAGTAATCAAAAGGACTGGGACAGGAAATTATCATTTTTCCTTCTTGCCTACAGGATTGCCGTTCATGAGACCACCGGCTATTCCCCATCCCAGATGCTCTTTGGACGTGATCTTCATCTGCCTGCAGATCTTCTATTCAGCCGGCCACCAGATGCACCCTTGGTGCCTGAGGAGTATATCGAGAAGCTCCAGGTACGGATGGAGGAAATGCATCATCTGGCTAGGGAAAGAATCGGCATGGCTGCCGAGAAGATAAAGACCCGATACGAGACGAAAGAGCAACCGGACACGACTTCCACGAAGGCGACAAAGTGTGGTTATGGAATCCGAAACGTCGCAAAGGACTCTCTCCGAAGCTGCAGACGAACTGGGAAAGTCCTTACACAGTCCTAAAAAGACTGAATGACGTTGTGGTGCGGATACAGAAATCACCACACTCAAAACCGAAGGTAATACATTACAATAGGCTAGCCCTTTATCTTGGCCAAGATGAATAAGAGCCTTAAGTTGTAGACCATGGTCATTAATTATTTTGTAAACAATGTAAATTATTTCTCTCTTTTCTAATTCCTTAGTTTTATTTTAATATTGGAATTTATGTTTACATCTCTTCATGTGCCTTTAATTTATTTGTATTGTATATGCTGTGGAGTACATTTGTTACTTTATATGTGATTATTATGTGAATAGTTTACCTGTAAATAGATGCCTCTTATTCAAGGATTGTACTGCCCGGGACGTGCAGTCTTTGAGGAGGGGGCAGTGTTACAAATTTTGTGTAAATAGTGTAAATAATTTGTATTTGAGTGTTTAATGCATTTATATTACTCTATGTTATATTTATTTCATATTAAAATTGTACTATTCACAAGCAGGGCCGCCTCTTACGTTATAATGACGATCCAATGAGAACTTGGCGAAATCTTGGCGGTAGAGCCAAGTTGGCGGCCAATTTGGCGACTTTGGCGACCATGTTGGCGTCACTAGCGACCATTTGGGCGTCATTGGCGACCATTTGGGCGAGTTCGGAACCCTCTGGAATCTTCTAGAAAGTAGTAAATCTCTCCACTAGTGTCACGTTCAATGACACGAGCGGTTATATTTCTAGAAGTTTCTGTCGCGCATATAAAAAGGATGCTCGCCGGTACGACGAAGAGTCTTGTTTAAGCCAGCGAGTAGTGCTCGGCTGTGCTTGTGAATAATCTTTACTTATGTATATTTTTAAACACTGTTGTTGTGTTTGATTGCTGTTGAAGGTGTGAAGACCTTCGGATATTTACCCTGTGTGAATATTGCCGATGAATCCTGTATTGAAAGGATTGGATTTTCTATAATAAATTCGCATCGCTCTTAAAGAACTGATTATTTTTCTTTGTGATTGTTTTTGCATAAAATCCTCGAACCCTCGGATCTACGTAAATATATATATATATATATATATATATAATTTTATTACATTAATTTTTAAATATTTTTAAAAACCTCTGAAAAAAAGAAGTCCCGAATTTTCCCCTGGAAATAAATTATCTTTCCAATTCTCTGCAGATGGCGCCACGAGCATAATAAATGCGTTTTAAGGTTTTTAATTAATATCTTTTAACTAATTGGAATATCGGAATATAAATGGTCAAAAGGGATTCCTCGGATCATTCCCGAAATTTTCATACCTTCTGCTAGTTTCTGCGTCTTGTGGTTCTTGAGATCATTGGGCGTCATTCCTACCTACATAGATACGTTTGTTTACCTTCGGATTTTAATAGTGTAGATATTACATGTTTCATTTTCATGCTTCTATCGGGATTAGAAGAAGTCCCTATTTCTTTTTTCTATAACCTGCAGTGGACAGGAGTGGCGGGGGAGAAGGGAGTCCCTCTTAGACAGGCTCCTCTTAGACGTGGCGGTGGTGGGGGGGAGAAATTACAGAGTTTCGTGTCTTTTCGGAGTGGTGAAGCATACTGCAACTCCATGTTTCCTTTGGGTACTAAAGTCATTATTTTTTGCTTTTTGCGATTTTTCCGAAACCTGTTATTTCATATTAAAATTGTACTATTCACAAGCAGGGCCGCCTCTTACGTTATAATGACGATCCAATGAGAACTTGGCGAAATCTTGGCGGTAGAGCCAAGTTGGCGGCCAATTTGGCGACTTTGGCGACCATGTTGGCGTCACTAGCGACCATTTGGGCGTCATTGGCGACCATTTGGGCGAGTTCGGAACCCTCTGGAATCTTCTAGAAAGTAGTAAATCTCTCCACTAGTGTCACGTTCAATGACACGAGCGGTTATATTTCTAGAAGTTTCTGTCGCGCATATAAAAAGGATGCTCGCCGGTACGACGAAGAGTCTTGTTTAAGCCAGCGAGTAGTGCTCGGCTGTGCTTGTGAATAATCTTTACTTATGTATATTTTTTAAACACTGTTGTTGTGTTTGATTGCTGTTGAAGGTGTGAAGACCTTCGGATATTTACCCTGTGTGAATATTGCCGATGAATCCTGTATTGAAAGGATTGGATTTTCTATAATAAATTCGCATCGCTCTTAAAGAACTGATTATTTTTCTTTGTGATTGTTTTTGCATAAAATCCTCGAACCCTCGGATCTACGTAAA
The DNA here is from genome assembly GCA_019973935.1 of Trichonephila clavipes. Lineage (NCBI taxonomy): Eukaryota > Metazoa > Arthropoda > Arachnida > Araneae > Nephilidae > Trichonephila > Trichonephila clavipes. Next base: position 13,437 of record BMAU01000063.1, read on the forward strand.
TATATATATATATATATATATATATATATATATATATATAATTTTATTACATTAATTTTTAAATATTTTTAAAAACCTCTGAAAAAAAGAAGTCCCGAATTTTCCCCTGGAAATAAATTATCTTTCCAATTCTCTGCAGATGGCGCCACGAGCATAATAAATGCGTTTTAAGGTTTTTAATTAATATCTTTTTAACTAATTGGAATATCGGAATATAAATGGTCAAAAGGGATTCCTCGGATCATTCCCGAAATTTTCATACCTTCTGCTAGTTTCTGCGTCTTGTGGTTCTTGAGATCATTGGGCGTCATTCCTACCTACATAGATACGTTTGTTTACCTTCGATTTTAATAGTGTAGATATTACATGTTTCATTTTCATGCTTCTATCGGGATTAGAAGAAGTCCCTATTTCTTTTTTCTATAACCTGCAGTGGACAGGAGTGGCGGGAGAAGGGAGTCCCTCTTAGACAGGCTCCTCTTAGACGTGGCGGTGGTGGTAGGGGGAGAAATTACAGAGTTTCGTGTCTTTTCGAGTGGTGAAGCATACTGCAACTCCATGTTTCCTTTGGGTACTAAAGTCATTATTTTTTTGCTTTGCGATTTTTCCGAAACCTGTTATTTCATATTAAAATTGTACTATTCACAAGCAGGGCCGCCTCTTACGTTATAATGACGATCCAATGAGAACTTGGCGAAATCTTGGCGGTAGAGCCAAGTTGGCGGCCTATTTGGCGACTTTGGCGACCATGTTGGCGTCACTAGCGACCATTTGGGCGTCATTGGCGACCATTTGGGCGAGTTCGGAACCCTCTGAATCTTCTAGAAAGTAGTAAATCTCTCCACTAGTGTCACGTTCAATGACACGAGCGGTTATATTTCTAGAAGTTTCTGTCGCGCATATAAAAAAGGATGCTCGCCGGTACGACGAAGAGTCTTGTTTAAGCCAGCGAGTAGTGCTCGGCTGTGCTTGTGAATAATCTTTACTTATGTATATTTTTAAACACTGTTGTTGTGTTTGATTGCTGTTGAAGGTGTGAAGACCTTCGGATATTTACCCTGTGTGAATATTGCCGATGAATCCTGTATTGAAAGGATTGGATTTTCTATAATAAATTCGCATCGCTCTTAAAGAACTGATTATTTTTCTTTGTGATTGTTTTTGCATAAAATCCTCGAACCCTCGGATCTACGTAAAATATATATATATATATATATATATATATATATATATATATATATATAATTTTATTACATTAATTTTTAAATATTTTTAAAAACCTCTGAAAAAAAAAGAAGTCCCGAATTTTCCCCTGGAAATAAATTATCTTTCCAATTCTCTGCAGATGGCGCCACGAGCATAATAAATGCGTTTTAAGGTTTTTAATTAATATCTTTTTAACTAATTGGAATATCGGAATATAAATGGTCAAAAGGGATTCCTCGGATCATTCCCGAAATTTTCATACCTTCTGCTAGTTTCTGCGTCTTGTGGTTCTTGAGATCATTGGGCGTCATTCCTACCTACATAGATACGTTTGTTTACCTTCGGATTTTAATAGTGTAGATATTACATGTTTCATTTTCATGCTTCTATCGGGATTAGAAGAAGTCCCTATTTCTTTTTTTCTATAACCTGCAGTGGACAGGAGTGGCGGGAGAAGGGAGTCCCTCTTAGACAGGCTCCTCTTAGACGTGGCGGTGGCGGTAGGGGGGGGGAGAAATTACAGAGTTTCGTGTCTTTTCGGAGTGGTGAAGCATACTGCAACTCCATGTTTCCTTTGGGTACTAAAGTCATTATTTTTTTGCTTTGCGATTTTTCCGAAACCTGTTCCAATACTTTTATATATGATTGAAAGTAGGAAAAAGTAGCGGGATCTTCAAGTGAAGTAGCATAAAATTCGCGAAGTAGCAATAGGATAAAAAAAAAGTAACGAAAAGCTTTAAACAGCAGCAAAATTCGCGAAAAATCGCACGATCTGGCAACACTGCTCCGAACCTTGTACATTTCGTTTCCGAGACTGTTACCATGCTATCTATGCTGCCGCAAAGTCACGTTTAAATTGACTGTAGTAAAATGTGTACAATATTTATACTCTCAATGATACATTTATTAAATATATATATTGTTAATTACTTAAAACATCAAAGGAGACAGCCAAAATATTTTCAAAATTTTAGTTATTTAATATGTCCAAAATTATGAAAGTTGAAAATATTTTTTTTCCCGTAGAATATTGGATTTTAGTCATAAACCACTTTTTTTAAAATTAAAATACTGGTAGCAGTAATATTGATGTGATTCAGTGCCTATACAATTTTTACGCTTCATCTAATATTCGCAAAAAAATTATTACTTCTATGGATTAGCAAATTTTATACCTGTTTTATTATTGATATAGAATATGCCATTTTATCTCGTACGTTAGCGTGGTGTAAATCATGTTTTACATACGTTCTGATGGTGGTAAAAACATTCATTTATCTAAAAAAAAAGATATAATTAATTTGCATAAGTATTTACCGATAAGATATTTTTTTTAAAATAAAGGGGGGGGTGAAAACATTTTGTATTGCATAATTTTGAAATGGATTAATTCAATTTACCTTACTTTTTAACTAAAAGAGGCATTTTGTTGATAGATTGTCTCTAACAAATTTTACTAAAATTTATACTTTCAAACATTTTAAAAATTTTATGCACACTTATTGAGTTAAATTATAAGATAAGTATGCTATCTATCCTAATTAAATTAGATAGTTAAAGCAATTCTTATAAATTCCTTTTTTTTTTCATAACCAAATCAGACATCGACGACTAAATACATCAGCACATTTTATTTCTTTTAATGTTTATACAGAATGAAATAGGATTTGACGATAGAGTGGATGCTTTAGGTACGTAGATGTGAATGACGAATAAAAACGTCACGCTCGCGATTGCAACAATGGAGCTGAATTTTTTCCCCTCCATTTGCTTTGTCAGTTGTTTACTATCCCAAAACTATTTTAAAAAGGCGAATTATATGTATTTGAAGGGACCACCCACACATATTTTTTATAGAAATAGTGGAAAAAACCTACTCACACACACAAAATTTATTTATTAAGTTTTTATTCTTTCCCCTCGACATCTGGTTGCATCTGGAATACTAAAAAAAATTGTTTTGAGAAAGGAACTAGAGCTAAACAATTATGTTGCTGAGGAAACAAAATCACGTTTTTTTTGTGAGTGTTACAAGAAGAAAATGTGACAAAAACCGTTTTAATTATTTTTATTTTAGCTTAAATATTACATAAGGTATGAAAGAAATTATTTATTGTTTTTTAATTATTTTTTTGTTTATCAACTCTTTTTGTTACTTTCTATAATTCTAAGCAAAATTAATGCTTAAAAAGTATCAGAATATTCTTACATGTAGAAATGCATTGTCACTTTAAAATGCATTGAAACGAATCATATTGAAAATGATTAGTATGACTTTTTTGCATATTATGTTAATACAAGCTATTTTCATTAAAAAAACTGAGAAATGTTAAGAAATAATTGAAATTGAATTTAATACTGTTGTTGAGAGCTATTAAGTAATTGGTGAAAAAGTTCTATATTAAATTCTAACTTTATTCAAATTCTAATTAAAAAAAAATCAAGCATATCGGTGAAATACCTGTAGTTTTGCTTTCTTATAAGAGGTTTCAATGTACAGTAATGGACGGGGGTTTGGGCTACATTTTTGAGAACCAGTATAAAGTGACCGCTTTGCTAGGTATTCCTTGTTAATGTATGACTATGTACATAAAGTCATACGTTACCAAGAAATATCTAGCTAAACGGGTTGCTAACAGCTAGCTTAAATATAATAATAAAGGTAATAATAAAAAGTTCTTTATTCCTTTACTCGATTTTGTAATGCGATGAATATCAGTGGTGAATGATTTCAAATAATAATTATTTTTAGTGTAGCAATAAAAATTTATTATTTAATTTCAGTTACATACGAGCAACAAACATCATTTCACAAGACAAAGAACACAAATGGATGTACAGTAATATTCCAAACTTCGCAATAGGTGGGACTGAGTAATAGAGCTTAGTCGAATTCGCGTAAGTCAGGGTATAATTTCGCATGTAAATACATATACATTACTTTTAGTTGGGGCCGGAGACGAAAAAGAAATATTAATTCAGAAAAAAAAAATTTAATTAAAACTTTGATAACACACAAATACAAAATCGCAAACCTAAATTATTTTGTGTTTGAAGGTTTCATAAAATCTAAAAAATAGTTTGTGTTCGCTCAAAGATTTTTTTCCCGCAAAATTTCCTCAAGCTAATACTTTTTCCCCCCTTGTTTTGTTGAAAAACAATCTTCGTTGTAGTCATATGTTTTCAAAAATTTTTAACCCTTTTTTTCAATTAAACTGATGCCTTCTCTCAAATTACCAACCGTCATTCGATCGTCTGCTTGAACTGAGTCTATAGACGAACATTTTTTCAATGTCTTGCTCTTATTCATGCATTTCTATGATCTTATTAATTATCAGTTCCTGATTGAGGGGAATCCAGCAGTTCTTGAACATCATCATTTCACACTTCTAAATTTATTTGCCAGGCAGGATTGACAACTTCTTTAATGATATTACGAATTTCAGCAAACCCTGGTACTGATTCCATCTGAGTTTGAGCGATGGGGTGCGACAGTAGACGAATCGACGGAAGTTAGAAAATCGTGTAACTCCGAGTTCGCGCAAGTCACGGTATTACTGGATTTTCATTGCCCGTTCTTGTAACAAGCATTTTTCTGAGTTTCGGTTGGTCGCTGAAGAGCATCTCTATTGCGTGGAGCCATCAGTATTGATTTAATATGAAAAAAGCGGCTATAATTTGTAATTAGCTAGATTATACTTAGAATCAAATGTGTATAAATTTTAAAAAAATGCACATTTTTTGAAATGTCAAAATACGTTTGATTCTCGGATGCAAAAGAAGAATTTATCTAAAATTCATTTATTAAATGAATTCGGATTCGAGTGCTCAGAAAGTAAAGAAGGAACGTCACCAAAGTTTATTCCACGGACACCTTGTATTCGTATAATCTCTCAAATGATCAAAAACATCTCCAGAGGAATGATAATATCTGAAAATATATAATAATTAATTACAAGCTCAACTTGCGTTGATTTTATGGATTATAATTTTCTTTTCAAACAGAAAAAAAAACATATTTAGAACATTTACGAAAGATGCCACCTTAAGCAATATAACTCTAACAAAACAAACGATTAAATATCAACAGATAAATTAAGTAATAAGATACATTAAAAAGTTACATGAATTATATTTTGAATTAAAGTTGGCGATAATAATATGGAACAGAATTTTCAACTTAAGCAATATCTATAACTATTGTTAAATTAAATAGTCTTTTAAAAATTAGTTCAAAATGAAGAAAAGAAATTTAAATAGAACTAAGTATTTTGCAATACGAAACAAAATGAGTTTACATTGGAAATATTTCAATGGTTAACATTCCAAACATAAAACGATCATTTTATGTTGACGTTTCCACTTTCCTTCTCTTGGGAAAAGAAATATAAATAAAAGTTTTAAAATTATCCTGTATAATATATAGGTGTGTTTAAAAATTGTTCAATTAATTTTAAAGAGGAAGTTTATATTTAAATTTTGAAATAAGAGGTAAATTTTAAATTTAACAAAAAAAGTCATAGATGTCGAATTTTTTCAGAGTTACTATTGAAATAAAATTACAGATACGTATTAAATTGCGAAAATCATAGTATGATAAATAAAAATAATAAAAAACAAACATTTCCAGCTTTAAAAGTAGAATATAGTATCAAGCAATATGACTACATTAAAGATTTTCTTTAAGAAAATCATTAAGTGGAGAGTTGATAAACCCTCTAACTTTAATTTAATTATATTTAATTACTTTGAAGGGAGAAAATATTCATTTAAAAATATGAAAGGGGTAAAATTTTTTCTTATTTACAAAGGTTAAAATAGTTATTTTAACATAAGAATAAAAGAAAGATAGAAGCCCTTTTGCAGCATTTCAGTTAAAATATTCAGATTTATGTGGCGTATTTTCCATTTCAGCGCATAAACATTTCTAATTTATGCAAACTTATGTTTGCTTACTCGACTATCTCTAATGACACCGAGTGAATTTTACTAACTGTTGTTGACACGGAAGCAATGACCAATCATTACTACCGAGTTAAAGAAGTGGGTCAAGCAAATCAGTTGAATTTTACTAACTGTTGTTGACACGGAAGCAATGACCAATCATTACTACCGAGTTAAAGAAGTGGGTCAAGCAAATCAGTTGAAAGGGGAAAAAAGAGAGAAAGGCCAAATACACATAACTTTTTTTTAATGAAATCCAACCTTTGATTTTTTTTCTTTTGAGATTTGTAAATATAACGGTAATACATTGGTTCAAAGGATTTGCTTAAAATACAAATTTAGTATTCGCATCCGCCCATCCGTTATAGTGGCTAGCGACTCTGACTATAGGGTAAACCTAGGTTCTAGTGCTATAGGGCCTGGGTTCGAATCCCGGAGAAGACATGGGTGTTTGTAAATGTATAGTGCCTTCGCGGCATGGGGGTGCTCTAAATAGCCGTCGAGCTGCAATCGTGAGTTTGGTGGATGGGGAAGAGAGGTGGGATATCCCTGACCCTCCTTCCAGTGTGTTTTCTCTCAAAATAGGGGTGGAACCGAGCTAAATTGTACTTTCGCCTGTATGGTGCTCGAGGGGCTACGGCTAACCACATGCATACATGTAGCCCCTTGCCGTGATGAATTTCCTGGGAATGTATCTGACGCAGTCTAGATCTGGTGGCATAAAAACAACAACAGTATTAGGATATGTTGAAATATCAGAGTCATTTTATTTCATCACAAATTTTTACTTTTTACTTTTTTTTTTTTTAGTTTTTTAAGAATGGCTAAAATTTTTATTACCCTATTTTTACGAATCTAAACTGCAATTTTTTTTCCAACGTCAATGCTACTGAAAATCGGGTGCGGCTTAGAATCGCTGGTGAAAAAATTCGTTGGATGTGAAAAATTGAACAAGATACACTGACGATAAGAGCAGTTCTAAGGTTCACGAATGAATTCAGTGGCGTAATGTACACCCCGCAATCCCTGTATCTCGAGGGGCCCAGCATTCTAGGTGGTCTAAGCCTGACTGACGTCAAGTACGGCTTGGGGCCGAAAACCTGACTTTGCAGGGAGCCCCTAATATCCTCTGTTACTCCAATGTATATATTTAAAAATTTTCAATATCAGTAAAATAAATTTTTTAATCATTCCCTTTTTATTAGATCTCACTAAAAAATTTCTTTTTAAATTCGTATATAAATATCGGATATGCATAAACCTTTTTGCACTATTTTTTATTACTTCACAAAAGTATGTTGAGAATAAGAAGTGTGTTTTAGGATCGATAGCGGCTTGAATTCGAATAAATATGGTAAATATATTATTTGTTCTTTGTCCTTTCAGTTGAAGAACATACTTAATTTCGTGTAAACTGATAGGAATCCAGATTACCTCAAAATTATACCATTTTAGACTGACAGCCATCTGAAAAGTTTATTTTTTAGGTAACTTTTGTATTCTTTTTTTTTATTCCTGAATTTCACTTTTCTTCGTTTTCCCTATCATTTGTTACTGTGTGTGTTTAAGATTAGTGGACTTTTTTTTTTTTTTTTGGTGAAAGGGAAGTGGGATAAATACATTTATCGATAAGTAGAGAAAAAAGGATAAATATTTATTTTGTAAATAAGCATTCGAATGCCTGTAAGGTTTTAGATGATATACTGAGGTTACTAGGTCAAGATTAGTTTTGTTATAATTTCTCATTTTTTTATCGAGTTTCTTTTCAAAGAACCAGATAAATTTTTCATCATGTCTTCATATTATTTTTTAAACCATAGTCTAGTTTTACTTTTTAAGACAAAGTTTTTTTCCCACGATTGCCCTGTGATTATTTAGTACCAAGAGGTATATTCAAAAAAAGCATCCTATCATAATTTTTTCATATGCGTAAATAAAGGAAGCTGAAGAAGTGTGATTAAGTGGAGGAGCGTAGGTAATAATTATGTGCTAGAATAAATATTTTTATGCCTGCTCAAGTTATTAATTCCCTGCTAGCAAATAAATGTAAGTATTTTGATTTTTGACAAAGCGACAGAAAAGCCTGAACAATGTTATGAGAAGTTTTTTTTTTTGTAAAGCTTGATTGATTTATTATTAATGAACAACACATTAAAAGAAGCAACCCGAAGGCTATTAGCTAGTGTAAATCTTGAAGATTCTAAGGTGGAAAGAAAGTAGGGTTTGCAATTCCCCGTATTATATTTTCAATCCCTTGATTTCGGGATTACATTATCCAAATCCCGGGATTTGTCCTGGAATTAGGATTGGGCAGTTTTTAATAAAAATATTTAACATTAGCATAGTTGAAATTGCATAATAAAACTGAAAATTTATGAAATATAATTAAAAATTAGTATAATATTAACTTTATTTATACAAATAAAAAAAATTAATTCATCATAAAAAAACAAATAAAAACAGTACATAATGAAACTAAAAGAACATTTCGTCATTTCTTAAGTTTCTGTAAATACGTTTTTCATTTACGTCCAGCTCGTCCAGCGTTTCATCGTTCAAACGGCTTCTTATTTTTGTTACAAGTTGTCCTGCCGAAGAAAATACTCGTTCGGATTCTATACTAGTAGGCGTTGTCATTAAATAGGAATATGCTCTTTTCACTTAGTCCCACGTCTCCCTCCATTTTCAAAAAAAGAGACATTTCTTTTTGAATTTTTGATGACATTGCCTCAAATCTAATAGACTGCATTGGTGCATATACCTCTTTGATAACTCTATCTAGCTCTTCTGCTACACTTAATGGGTTTTGTGTACAAATCCATCCAGTTATTGAATCAAATGTGAATCAATTTCAAGTGTTACTATATTTGAAATAGAAGTCCAGTTGCATGCCCTTTTAATAATGTAATGGGATTTGAAGTGTTTCAAGTCTTTCAAGCAAGTCCACTATTAATTAACGGTATTTAATTGAAAAAGGAACTGTGACAAAATCTATTCTTGAGATGTTGCTTATATTATTGTATAAGTAATGTAATGAGCCATTTAGATCTGAAAGACGTTCTCCCATACGAGAAATGAGAGCTGCATATATATATTTTTCACTAATAGCACTTATAATTGCACACACACACACACAAATTTCTACGCACATATTTCATAAAAAAATGTCAATTTTCTAAGAATTAATTCTTAGAAAATTTTGATGAGAAAAAAAATTTTAAAATATAATTCAAACAAAAAGTCCAGTTGTTTTAATTCCAAGACTTCGGAATTGGAAAAAACACCGGAATCTCTTAGGGCTGCAAACCCTAAAAGAAAGATATCCAGTATACAGATGTGAAATGGATCAGATGTCAATCCAGAGGAGACACCAAGCGAAATGCGAAAAATCAATTGCATGCTATTTCAAAAAAGGCGTGACAGCGTTTCTGCCGTCATTGGTAGAATCGTGGGGACAAATGTGTGACTGCTTAAAAACGCTACATTGAAAGAGATTAGTGTTTGATTGTTGTATCCAAACATATTTTATGCATGCGAGTTAGATATTTTATTAGCACATCTTACATTTTTCCTTCAGAGATTACCAGCTGGATTGAACTTCATAAAAAATCTGTTACAAGGGGAAAAAAAGGTGCATATAACCACACACGCACACTGTGCATGAATTGTGCGTGTGTACGAATTGTAAAATGCTCGTTTACATTATTAATGTTGTTGCTTCTAATGCCACCTGTCTGACGGCGTCAGACCGAGGTCCATGAAATTCATTGTGGCAAGGGGCTAACAATTTACGCCTGACGGGTGGTAGAGTGCTTAGTGAGGCTGACAGCTGTGCCATTGGACCTGGGATTGAATCCCGGAGAAGGAATGGATGTTTGTAAATATATAGTACCTTTGTGGTATGGGGGGTTGTAGTCGTCGAGTCACAAGTTCTCTCGTGAGGTTGATTAAAGGGGAAGAGAGGCGGGAGGCCTCTGACCACCCCCAGGATGTTCTCCCTCAAAATTGGGGTGGAGCCGAGCCAAATTGTACTGTCAACTGTATGGTGCTCAAAGCTACGGATAGCGACAGGCGTTCATCTAGCCCTTTGCTGCGATCAATTTCGTGGGCCTCGATCTGATGTCATTGTCGGTCAGGTGGTATAAGTAACAACAACACATTATTAATTTTTATTTTAATGGCCTTGATCATGATTGACAAGGCTTGGAGAGCTGTCACCTCTTTGACAATTCACTACAGTTTTTAAAAATCGGGCTTCCTAACAGCGAATTAGATTAAAGAGCTAGAAACATCCATGGATTGGAACGCTGAACCATTCTTTTCAGAAGCTGTCCTAGAACAAAATTTTATGTTTGTCAACTACTTGCTGATTGACACGGACATCGCTGTATGGGGAACCCTATCCGACACAGAAATTGTGTCTCTGGACCACAATAACGAAGAGAACGAAGAAGACGAATCGGAGGAGTTGACACCAATAACTCAGACAGAAGCAAAAGTGTCACTCAACAAACTACACAAATTCTCTCTTCAAAATCATGTTGATGCGGTCATTTTCCCAGCTATTTTTATTCCAGAAAAACTTATTGACAAGTTAATCGACTGATTGAAAATCATACAATAAAAAAAGATAACAAATTTTTTCGACAAAAAAAGTGTAATTGTATACTGTATGTATGGCTGTTGTTTATGATGCATAAATGTACTCCTTTAAGGGGACTCGGTACCCTTTGAGCAAATTTCTTTATTTACGTATTTAAAAATTATATTTTAGCATTTTATACAATATTTCTATTCAAGAAAAGGATATCAGATGAAAATTTTCATATGTTATTCACACAATTTTAAAAATTTTTGTTTTTTGAAGAAAATTGGGAAAATTTTAAAATCCTACTCCTTTTGTAAAAATTAATTTTTTGACCTGAAATTTTTTTATAATATTCTTATGGATGTTCTAAACAACTTTAGGGATCGATTTTTGAATAACTTTATTCGTTTTCGAGAAAAAAAATAAAATGTTGATATACAGGCTAAAAATCAACGAAAAAGCCAACATGTCTTACATTTTATTTTTTTTAAAAAAAGTATTCAGTTTATAGCAAAACGGATCCCTAATTTTATTACATGCTTTATTTTTAACACGCAGGAAAAAAATGGAAATGATTGGTAAATAATTGTCGAAGGAGTAGCATTTTGAATGCACTAAGGTTTCGAAAAACACAAACTGAGAAAAACCAGTTTAAAGCTTATAATTCTGAAAAAAATAATTATTATAAGCTTAATTAAACTTAAAATACCACTTTAAGATATTAGTTATACATTTTTCTTTAAAATAATTGCATTTTCATATTTTTTCAACCCACACATTTTTATAAATGATCAACTTTTAGAGAGTACTAATTAAACAAGAACACTCAAGAAAAACTTTTAAAAAAATTTTTTTCTGTCACGACAGAAATTTTAGCTGTTTTTCTTCTTATAATATTAAATTATTACATTTGTATGAAAAATATATCAGGAATAAAAACTGAAATTATAAAATTATTAACATGAAATGCCTTAATTTAAAAATTTTACATGCACACATTTCACAAGGAAGAAAAATTACATTATTGTATTGTCTCGGAAATATTCTGCTTTTAATACTACACATTCTTTTTTATAGTTATTATTTCTATTTATAAAATAGATTTTTTTTATCTTAACGCATTTTTTAGCTTTTTTTTAAAAAGGGGGTGTGGCTGAATTGCCTAATTTGTTTTCAAATGAAGTTTTATTCAACTTCTAACTTTCCGACATGCACAAGTGATATATCAATCGAAAGATAATAATGCAAAGAATAAGATTAAATGAAAAAAAAAAACGATAGGTTTGTGATTTTTAGGGTACCAAGTCCCCTTAATGCCAGATTTTGGCTTATGTACAATATTTATACTGTATAATATGTCCTTTTCCTAAGTACTTTTTGAATAATTTTATAAATATCTACAATTATTGTTGTTTTACTACACAGTCTCAAATCAGAATTGTTAGAAAGTTTTTTCCTTATGTATTATCGGAGGCGGATTAAGGTAGTTAGAAGCTGCTAATGGTAAAAGGTTTGAGACCCATGGCCTCAAGAGTATAAAAGCTAAAATAGTGAAAAGAGTTACTGACCTTAAATTTTCAAAATAAAATGTATGGATAATTGCAAAATTCAACGGCCAAAGAAAAATCTTAACTGTATTTAAAAAATTAAAAACTATACTAAAGAGCTAACACTTTTGCCATGTAATTTTACTTCTTAATTTCTCTTTGACCAATTAATCAATTATTTTTGCTGTGTCTGTTTTATCCAAACCATCTTTTTCGAAATATAAATGGCCAAGTTGTTCAAATTGTCTTCTTACCCACAGTACTTCTTAAATAATTTTTAACACTCTTAAAAACTGAAAAAGATACCTCATCTGATGCATTCGATAAGAGTATTGTTAGAAATATTTTCAGAAGTTTCTCTGCATTAGGGAAAGTATCTCTACACACCAGGATTTTTTTTTTTTTTTGTAACTCAATAATTTCTAGTAGGGTCTTCATTGTATTTTTTTCTTTTAAAAATAGTAAAAACTGATCCACAATTCATAACGTCAGAATTAAAAGATTCAATATCGTTTTTGTAAGTTTCCTTTAGTTTTTGTGTCGCTTTTTTCTAAATTTCAGGTAATAATCTCTTGTCAAAAATACGGTAAAGTGTTCTATGACTGTTTCATAAATCTTAGCTCTTCGGAATAGTTTTTCTTTTGCCCTATCGTATATGAAATAACATGTATTCATTATGACATTTTCCCTTCTTTCAAAAATTCATAACCGACTATTTTTTCAAAGAAAATAATTTTTCTTTTTTGATGCCTGCGAGCTTGTCCAGCTCTCTTTTCAAACAAGAGGCTTGATAAATCAAATCCATTTTTCCAAATTCATTTCTGAAATTTTCGATATAATTTTCCCATAGTTTTTAGTAGACTTGATCTTTTTAATAATTCACAACTTATTACAATGATTTGCTATTATTTATTCTTTTTTCGTTTTTATTTATTCTTTAGAGTGTGGTTATTAGCGAAGTTTCATACTTGTCCATCTGTTTTAAAAGAGAAGTTGCCTCCAGTATTGTGGTCTTTTTTTTCTTCTTATTCGTATCACGGATTTCAGCCAGGACCCTTTTTAACACGTTTTTATAAGTTTCACTTGTATGTAATGGAATCTTTGAACTTGATTTTTACCCACTTTAAAAGGTCAGATTGACTCGAAATTTCTCACACTTGTCAAGAATCCATGACAATACAACATTTCAAATCTTTATTTTATTGTCCTGATCAGGATTTTAAGGATTTATTGTACTACATTTTTACACTAATTCAGCATTTCGGAATAGAACTAGTAAGAAATTAAAACAATTAATATATAGCACCCTACGCTTTTATCCCAATGACATTAATTTTCTCGTTAATCATTTTATTCTTATAATAAGATTTTTTTTTTACTTTTTAGTTCGATTCACTATAAAAGGGTGTTTTTTAGTTTTTTTAAACTATAATTTATTATTAATCTTTATCTTTCTATTAAGGTTCAAATTCAACCAGTTTGAGATAATTTGCTTTGAACTAGACATATCTTTTATCACTTAACTTCATTTTTTTTGTTTCTCCCTCTCTCTCTCTCTCTTCTCTCATTCATCTTCATTAATAAAATACACTGATGGAGATAAAAATCCTATCACCAAGAAAGAGTTGTACTATATCAACGAAATTTGTTTGGCGTGTTTATACATCGGAAACATGACTTTGATTCAAATTTAGCGTTAGGTGCATGTGGGGTGTTAGTTGCGGCACTTTGAGGATGTGAATCAAGTGTTACGCTCTATAAAGTTAGTGAGTGTTGTTTATCGTTGAGATTTGACGTAGTGAGTCGATGTTACTCCAGAATGACTTTTTAGAAGACGAAGAAGCCATTATAAATAGTTCGCTGATTTTGAACGAGGTAATATAATACAGCTAAAAAACACGGCGGATTTTCTTTCCTCGATATTGCAGAAAGACTTGGTAGAAATGTATCCACAGTACATGATTTTTGGCAGCAGTGGTCTGGCAAAGACACTACCTCATGAAAATGGGTGATGTGAAAATGGTGCCATGTGATACCATGACACTACCTCATGGTATCACATGGCTGGGGAACATTGCAGTGCATTTACAGCAGAAATTACATTTTTTTCGGCTCCAGAGTGATACAGTGAATTGTAACCAATCAATCGTTTGAGAAATAGTTCCCAGCCGGACGCCCTGTAGTTTTCATATCATTAGTTCCAATTTACTGATATCTGCGACTTCAGTGATGTCCCGCTAGAGATCATTGGAGACTTTAGTGGCGATCAGTCTTGGTGTCAGTGATGCAGTGGCGTAACAGAGAATGTTAAGGACCCCTTGCAATGTCAAGTTTTGCACCCCAAGCCGTTATTGGTGTCAATCGGGTTATGAGCCTTCTAGACCCCCCCCCCACGATTAGGGGATGTACGTTATACACCACTGCAATGATGTCTGTATATTGATTAGAAGAAGGCTAGGTGCAAACAACCTTTCTGCAGCCGAAGCACACTGTCCTACACCTAGAGTTAAGGTCTGGATGCGAGCAATTTTTTTTTTGACTGCAAGAGCACTCTCGAGGTTAATTTACGCACCCTGACTGCAAACTTGTCCATCAGTCTGGTGGTCCAAACTGTTGCACTGCCATTTATAAACTTCATTCAAGGGGTGTTTTCCAACAGGATAATGTGCGCTCTCATACTCTGCTGTAACCCAATATCCTCTACAGTGCAACGTGTTACTTTACCCTGCTCGATCACCGGATCGTTCTTTAATCAAGTAAGAATGGGACATCATTGGACGTCAACGACAGCGTCATCCACAACCAGAATTAAACAACCTTATATTGACAGACCAAGAACAACAGGCACGCAATTCCATTCTAGAAACTGATATCCGGTACTTGGGCGACACATTGTATGCACGTTTGCATGCTTGCGCTTAAAATTCTGGCAGTTATACCAGTTTTTAACGACCATTATTGTGTATTTGAGATGGCTCTTCTCTCGTTTACATTAGCCTGTGATCTTGAAACTTCGATCAAAATTAAATACGTTACCTATACAATTGTATTACCGAAGTGTCGTTAGTTTACAATAATTTTTCTTGGTGTTATAGGATTTTTTTCCATTAGTGTAAGATGTATCTCAGAGTAACTAAGCATGGCTGTGAACTAAAAACACCAGTCTTGTTCACCATTCTTGTATCATGCTCCTTTTGATTTTGTCGATTTTCGGGAACAAAACACAGTAAAAAACTAATTTT
The DNA here is from genome assembly GCA_019973935.1 of Trichonephila clavipes. NCBI lineage: Eukaryota > Metazoa > Arthropoda > Arachnida > Araneae > Nephilidae > Trichonephila > Trichonephila clavipes. The sequence goes on from BMAU01000063.1 coordinate 28,964, forward strand.
TGAATAAATAATTAGCATTAATTAATAAAATTAATCATTAACAACAAGTAATTAATTAAATTTTACGTACTATATACTTAGAATTATAATCAAGCTGAAAAAAATCAAGGGCTTTGGGGGGGGGGAGGTCTGGACCCCCAGGACCCCCCCTTGTGTGCGCCACTGGGCACGTATAATGAGATGGGCTCAGTAGACCTTGGTCCTCATGGGCTGTTTCGCCACTTAGTTTAGTTTAGTTAAGACATAAAATATTATATGAGCTTTGCAAATACAAATTTTTGAATCAATTGATAACAAATTACACACAAACTCTTCAAGCTAAAAAAGGTAAAATATAGTTTAATAAAAAAACTAACTAGAATTTTAATATAAGATATTGTTGCCTTGAGTCGTCACTTTGCTGCTAATGATCCGCACTTATTTGTGATAATAACGCTCAAGAAGAGCTTTCATTGATCAATGGAAGTGATCATAATTTCAGATGATGGAAACGCTGTTACTTTTTAAAACATCATAATGGCACTTTAAACACTCTCAGGACTTCTCGAATACAACATTTGTTTATGAAGTGGTGATGCCAGTTCACAATGCAAATATTTTTCTGGAAGAATTGGATTTCGAAAAAGTAGAGAAGACAATCGTAAGGCAATTGGTTACTGTAGCATTCTGCAAATTATCCTGTCTTGATCTGGAACTCTCCTTGGTGTTGATGGGAGGCTTGCTTCTGCAAAAGTCTGCCTCACACGAGTTTAGGTCTTGGTCACTCTCCTTGGGTCTGGAGTCTTGGCCACTCTCCTCCGTAATTTTATCTTAATTTTATTTGTTTAAGCATTTCATCAAAAGTCTATTCTACCGATTTTTGTTACACTTTTTGGAAATAATCGTGACAAAAGGATAGCAAATAGAAAAGAATTTATTAACGTACTTTAAACATTAGAAGTGAGGCCGTTTTGTGCGTTCATTTTCTACAGGAACGATGCAGCAGAATCCTCATATTATTTCAGCTAAGGAGTGGCCGCGATAGCCTAGTGGTCAAGGTAACTGACTCGCGGCCGGCTTGTCATGAGTGCTAGCCTAGTACCACTTGAGACCCGTCGTGCAAAGAGGGGAGATGCACGTTACATATGTCTCGTCGCTTGATCATGGTTCATAATCACGAGGACCGTAGCCAAAAGCCCTCGAGTAGCTGAATAGTGCGACGTTAATATTCACTCACTTTTAGCTAGGGAATTACAATAAGGAAAATAATGACAGTCTAATCAAAATTAGGATTTAACCGCCCCCTCCCCATACTTTCGATGTCTCACTGGATTTGAGAACGAATTTAGTGATTAATCGTTTGTGTGTTTTGGCTGGAACATTGTATAATTTTCTGTAAGAGGAGATTAATTACTTCTGATCATGCGTCGAAACTTTCCAGCTCATTAATCATTAGGAATATGTTTAATAAAATTATTACCCAACTTATATATGTGTGTGTGTTCTAGAGACTTTCTTTTATTAAATCAGTGTTTAGTGCAAGATATTCTTCATTTTTATCACTATGGAATCAAGAATCTCAAGGACTACTTCTATTATTTCTATCTTCCCTGTTAGCACTTTATCGATTAATAATTCCTTGATATCTGTAAAAGATAGGTCATCGAATCCTTCTCACCCAATTGCATGTGTCAATGTTTTACAATGTTGAAAAATTCGTTCGTATTACGGAGGTTAGGTTCTTTGTTTTTAATACATTTTTGCCATACAGTTTTCCAGTATGCATTTAATGTTGATGATCTTAATTCAATTAGCTCTAATTCAATTCGTTTGATACAATCCATAACTGAAAATTTCTTCCACACATCGGTGAACTGTTAGTATTTCCCCGTTCAATTTGTCTAAAAACGTATTGAAATGCTTGCTTTACGTAGTATATTTTGAATGTCGCAATTATATCTTGATTTAACAGTTGTATCAAAGATGTCGTATTAGACGACAGAAAACAAAATTTCACGTTTAGATGCTGTAAGACCAGATGGACGGATGCATTGACTATAATAAAAATAATTTTGAATTCGAGACCCTTGACAGGGTACGCAGTACATCAAGCATGTCAAACTCATATGATATTACATGCGGCAAATTCTACTTTATATTAAGTTGAGGGCCGCATGTTTTTAATGTTCAAACAAATTGATAGTTATATTCGAAATAAAAAAAAAAACGTATGCATTTTGTTTAATAATAGTAAAAAAAAAAGAGTATGATGAAAAAATAGTTTAGCGAATTCTATGTGTATCTTATTTTTATATTTGCGTCGGTTTGTTATTTTATTATATATTACTGTGTGCCAATATATTGGCCGGGCCACAAAAATGTACTTTGCGGGCCGCGAGTTTGACACCTTTGTAGTACTGGGTTAAGTTTTTTGTATTCACACGTGTCAACACAGTTCTTTACTCGTCTCAAGGATTTTTTTTCTGGACTCTCTGCCAATCTTTTAATTGGACTGAAGCATCATTTACTTTTATCGTAGCAGGTGGGCTGAAAAGTTCGTAGGCTAGCATAGAAAAAATTTTTTTTGATAGAATTTGATTTTATTATTCAATATAGTTCCTTTCGAGGGCGATACAACGATTATAGCGGCCATACAATTTTTCGATACCATTTTTATTATACGATTTGTCTTCAGCCTTAAAATAGGCTTCAGTTTTGGTGATTACCTCTTCATCGGAGCAAAATTTCTATCCAGCGAGCCTCCTCTTGAGGTCTGAGAACAGAAAAAAGTCGCTGGGGGCCGGATCTGGATTGTACGGTGGATGCAGAAGCAATTCGAAGCCCAATTCATGCAATTTTGTCATCGATTTCATTGATTTGTGACACGATGCATTGTCTTGATGAAACAGCACTTTCTTTTTCTTCAAATGAGGCCGCTTTTCCGCGATTTCGTCTTTTAAACGCTCCAATAACGCTACGTAATAGTCGCTGTTTATGGTTTTCCCTTTTCAAGATAGTCAATAAATATTATAACATGAGTATACCAGAAGACTGATGCCATAACCTTTCCAGCCGACTTTTGCGTCTTTCCACACTTTGGAGTTGGTTCATCACGTGCAGTCCACTCGGCTGACTGTCGATTGGACTCCGGTGTGAAATGATGGAGCCATGTTTCATCCATCGTCACATATCGACGCAAAAATTCAGATTTATTACGATTGAACAGCTCCAAACACTGCTTAGAATAATCGATTCGTTGTTGTTTTGGGTCGAATGTGAGCTCACGCGGTACCCACTTTGAACAGGGCTTTCGCATATCCAAATATTCATTCACGATATGACCAACACGTTCCTTTGATATCTTTAGGGTCTCAGCTATCTCAATCTTCTTCACTTTACAGTTATCAAAAATTATTTTGTGGACTTTTTTTATGTTTTCGTCGGTAACAGCCTCTTTGGGGTGTCCACTGCGTGCATCGTCCTCGCTGCTCATTTCGCCTCGTTTAAATTTAGCGAACCACTTCTCTACGGTTGATTTTCCTGGTGCAAAGTCCGAATAATGTTTATCAAACCAAGCCTTGGTTTCAACAGTATTTTTTTCGTCAAAAAGCAATGCTTTATTAACACACAAAATTCCTTTTTATCCATTTTTTCAAACTAACAAAAGTTCTTTCACTAAAAATGCTATAACTCGGATACTAATAGTGCAACTGCTGTCAAATTTATACATGCGTCTTTTGAAGGTTAGGGCTAACTAAAAATCATATGGATTTGATACTATTAGCGCCATCTATGTGTCAGCCTATGAACTTTTCAGCCCACCTGTTATCTCCTGTTAATACTTTTATTACCAATAAGGACCTTTGTATCTTTGAATATGGGCTTTTTCTTTTCGAGGAGTAACGTTAATAATACAGCTAGAGATGTCTGGTCTGTTCCAGCTGCTTGTTCGCTCATCTAATCACTTTGAAATCTATTTTCTAGGCTGATTAGAAATTATTCAAAAATATTACTTTAATGAAAATATTATGGTAGATAAACAGTTGTTTCCTAAGGTCGATGCCAATTCAAACAGTATGTACCCAGGAAACTAATAATAGAAAACTTAGTATTTTCTATAGATTTAAATTTGTTCAGTAAAATAACCAAAACTATTTATTAAATCGAAAACGATATTAAGTTTTTATGCTAGATAAGAACTGTAGATATGTGACGGGTTAATCACGATTTCTACTAAAACTCCTTTTGGATTTCTTTGGGGCCAGAATGGAAATTCTTTCCAACCAACTCGAGAAGTGAAACGTGAAATATTCAAATTAGGGATCTTATAAATAGTAGAAGTTTAGCGTACGCAGGGTGGCTATGAGAAGTGAATATACGAGGTCTACGTTTACAAGTGTTTAAGCTAAAGTAAGAGGAAATCCCGCATACAAGATTTAATCTATCCGTGCCAGTGTGTTCAATTTAAAGGTGAATACCATTCCACAAGGATAACCATCACGTCAGTTAGGATTCAAGCGAATTGCTGCTTACCCAAGTTAGAGCGGTAAGACCATTTAATTAAACTACTAGGAACTGTGTATTTATTGAGATTAGGATTAGTCGGTAAAGTTAGACATAGTGGTCAGTTACGCGATTATTTGGTAATACGCATTGTGTCTCCCCTCACCCCAGATTCACTTGGTTTGAATATTAATATTATTATTGTGTATTGTTTAAGTTAAGATCTTAATAAAGAGATATTAAGATTATGGCAACGTCTGGTTCTTCATTCACTCCCACATTTCTAGGTCGCGAGGACAATGTAGAAGTAGGGCAAGCCCCTCGGGAACCTGCCTTACAGATATTCTTAAGTAACTTTTGAGAATGAATTGTTTCTAAAAAAGGGGAAATCGATAATCTGCGATTGTATTTTATATGCTGGATAGCTAGATTTCAATAAATAACAAAATAAAAAAAAGGACGGAATGAATTGACAAAAAGGGTTTTAAAAGAATTTGGAAAATAATTAAGTATGCTGTGCATTCAAACAAAACAACTCATTTCCTGCCTAGAAATGAGGAATCCTACAATATATATATATATATATATATATATATATATATATATATATATATATATGCACACACACTACTGGCCATTACAATTGCAACATTAAGATGGAATGATCTGACGAACGTCAAAATCACATGAAAGGAAGAAGAGGTTAGGACATTTAGACAACGCAGGAGAGAGAAACAACATCTAAATCATCGCATAAACGAAAAGTTGTACAAAGGATTTCTCATTCGGTAAGTGCTTTATAAGGTCGGATTTTGCTTAGAATGTCATGTAATACCTCAAATAATCGGAAAAAATGCTTCCGAGCAAGTGTCAAAATTTAATAAAAGCAAGATTTTTGCCTGCCGTTTCATGATATCGCCCTTCGCACTGGTCGCGATGCCACACTGTCATGCGAATATGGAATCAATGGGTTGCTGAGGTTCATACTGAACGACATGCAGGATCTTCACGCCCTCCCATGACTAATGCCCAAGAGGATAGACATATTGTGAAGTTAGCCATGCAAAACCGCACATCCACATCAGAGACTATAACTCAGAAAAAGAGTATGTTTGCAGCATGCTTAGTATCTGTTTGACTTTTGTAACAGCGTGAACTTCGGTGAGTATTACTTCAGCTTCCCTTGACAATCCAGCGCAGAGAGAGACGACAACTCTGGTGCACCGAATGACAAAGCTGGATACAGGAGTGGCACAATGTCGTCTTTTTGACGAGTTCCGGCTCTATGTGCAGTATTTTGATGACCGTATACGTGTCTGGAGGCTCCGAGGAAATCGCTCGTAGCCTTTTGGCATTCGATATCACCATAGGGCCCCTGATGTGATGGTTTGGGCAGCCATTGGTTACATGACACTCACATCTCTAGTTCAGATTGACGGTAATTTGAACGTAGATTGATACGTTTCTGACATCTTACGTCCAATAGTTGTGCCCTATCTTCAAGACCTTCCAAACGTCATCTTCCAACAAGGTCATGCAAGACCTCACGCTACATGACATGCTCTGGACTTTCTCGATATACAGGGTATTCTTTTGTCATTGAAAATATCTGGTCATGGGTTGCTGAGAGACTGTCCTGCCACCCCTCGCCAGCTAATACGATTGATGAAGTGTGGCATGGAAATGAAAAAGCATGGAATGAGTTGCCCGCTTCTGACATCCAATCCCAGTTCGACTCCATGCCTAACTGGGTGAGAGGGCCATTTTACCTACCAGAGATGCAGCAGTTTTTCTCTTAATTCGGCTCCCCTGTAAATTTTAAGCTGCTTGCATATTTAATCATTTTATCTTCATGCCATACTGTATACGTACAATAAATGTCTTTTTTGTATTTGTTTCTCTTTATGGTGTTACAATTTTAATGATCAGCAATATATATATATAAGGATAATTAAATTAGATTAAAAATTAAATTCCCTATCTAGCACTTGACTCATCTTTCTCCGTTCCCATGTTCAAGTATCAAACTAATCACCCATTTATGTCTTCCGAACATATGGCCTAGCCAATAAACATGTCTAATTCCAGATCGTTAGATTTAATAGTCAACATATGTCAGCATTAACTTGCAAGCCCCTCTTCAAAGCAGCGATACTTATCATATGTTTTTCAAGTGTTATCCATTTGAAACCACCACCATGGCGTGCTTTTTACTCCCTGCTCTTAGTGTCAGATCAGAATGTACAAATGAAGAATAAAGATCGTCTTTTGACTTTTCTAACTTTAATCTGATTCTGTCTTAAAAATCATGATATATATATATATATATATATATATATATATATATATATAATGTAAAAACAAAATATATTAGCACCCTTTGCTAATTTTCCTGTGCATAATTAATCATTCTACTACTCGCTCTGCCCATGAGACAAGAATTAGATGAAACATCTTTGTAGATTGCATGCATAATTGAATTGCTCAATTCGTAAGTAAAATTTTAAAAAAATATTTAATAAATATGATTAACCTTTCGAGATTCTCTCTTATTCGTAATCATGTTTACGCACACTCCTTATTCTTTCCGAATATATATATATATATATATATATATATATATATATATATATATATATATATATATATATATATATATATATATATATATATATATATATATATATAACACTTATTATTTTTAAAAAATTATTTCTTATTCGTATAAATAATATTTTTTTCTGAGAGCACTTGCAGAATGTTTTCAATGACAGCATCATCTTAACCCGAATTTTTTTTTTTCGCTTTTAACAAATGAGATTAGAACGCAAGGGGGGTAAGTAAATTTAGATTTAAAAAAAAATTTATACCTGTTTGTAAGCTTATACCTTCATCAGTGTTATTGACAGTAATATGTGCTGCACTCTTGATTTTATTCTTTAATAATTTACGCAAGTAGCTACGTAATAAACTCTATCATAATTGGATAATTCATTCTTGAACAATTTAATTCATTGATACAAGAAATCAATTATTATTCACTTCATATGAAATAGGCAAGCATTCATTAATTTCCATAGAACTAACTGAACAGAATCATTCTTAATTGGCAAGAGAAAAAGCATCCTTCGAAATTTTCTTTTCATTACACAACGGCGCGCCTCGCCAAATCTTATCAGTCTCGCCAAATTACGCGAACTTAGATCAAGAGAGCAAGCGTTTCCATTCTGAATCGGAGAATTGTTTGTTGATATTTGATTGGAGCAGCACGAGGCTTCGCCCGTATGCGAAGCCCGAATATGCCCGGTTATGTGCCCCTATTTTGGGACCGAAAGTGTCCGTGGAAAAGTTTCGTCAAATACTGTTTTTTTCTTTGATAATAAAATTGAGAATATAACTAGGAAAGCATGCCGCTTCAAACGGACAATATTTTTCTTAACTGTTGCTTTGCTAGGGATCGTCTGCCAAGCTCTGCCGATTATCGCGCCAAGCAAGGGAAAGTTATCGAATTCTGCGGTTTCTCAAGCTGTAGTAAGTAAATTTTGGTTATAGAAATTAAAAATGTACTTTGAATATATACGATTTTGTAATGTCACTTAACAAAATTTATTTTTGATGATATTTGTAAGACATCCGGAATATATAATTTTATTTTTCCTATTAGAATTATAAAAACTGTTAGCTTCTCTGATAAATAGTAAGCATTTAAATTTTTAAATTAAAACTTTTTAAAAATTTGGAATATTTTAAAATTTAGTAAAAAAACTGAATATCGTTTGGTATTAAAAAATAATTTATTTCTTAGTTTCAATGCTAAAAACGTTAATGTATCATATCTCGAAGAGAAAAATATAAGTCAAATTCAATTCTTAAATAATTCTAAATAATTTAACTATGGCTTAAGTATTTTTCTTGTATTAAATTACTGAATAGAAATAATATTCAATTGATGTATTTCCTACTTCAATCCTTTTTGAGTGAATAATTTAAAATATCTGGTTTTAATGAATTAAAATTTAAAAATATTGGCATCGTTTTTGTGATCAATAATAAAACTTTTGGTTTAAAAGAATTGCTGAAGTTTGGAATAATACTAAATGGGAAAAAATGAATTTTTAAAACTTAAAACTGTAAAATATAAAAAAAATTAATTGTTTAATTAACGATATGATCAACAAATTGAAATAATAATTTTTGTCTTTTTTCGAGTTTCCTGGCTTTTGTACTTTCTAGGATTTCTGTTAAAGTAATATATAATAATTTTCACGCAAAAAACTTTTCCTTGATTAAAAAACAATTTCTAGATGGATAGTAAACAGAAAAGGATAATGGATAATAAATAGAAAAAAAACTATTGTCATAATTAATTGTTATTATCCTGAAATTTTTTATGTATTTTCTATTAATATAATATTCTTGGTTAGAACAAATTCAAATACTAGTTGGTATTTTTATGAATAGAATGACTGTGTGTGTATATACATCGAGACAGAGAGATGTGCTAATCTAACAACTTTAATAAAAGGGAAAAAAAGTGGGTTTTTTTTTCAGTTTAATTCAGAATTTGTTAGTAACGATGTGCGAACGACTATTGTAAGATTTAATTTAAAAAATTATAGAAATGTAGATTTTTTTTTTTACTTATGTCGCATGTCCTTTTACATCTTCTAAAAATAAAGCTATGTAAAATTAATAAGTACTGAGTGAAAACGTTTTTAGCTATCTGTGTAATAGTGATATTTAAAAAAAATTTAGAATTAAAGCCTCGTTTTCTTTTATTCTATAAGAATTTCGAAGAACTTATAGAAGTAAAATGTTTTATTTATGCTTGATTCGAAGAATGGAAAAACTTTCTATAAGGTTGAGTTAATAAATTTTTTTTGTAAGAAAAAAATTAAAATATATTATGTAGATGTTTATATTAATAATTTCAGAAAGCTACATTTACAATATTTTTAACATAAACTAAAATGGTGATAAAATATTTAACTTCTTTCTGATGGTTTAAATGCATGATGTATTTAGTGATTAAATGTATAGTATGGGGTCATAATAATCGAGCGATAAATATTAAATGTTGGTTTTGTTGATATATATTAAGTAGAATTATTACAGATATTTTATAATATTTTTATAAACAACTGATTTCCCTACGAAGTGTCGTTTGAAAGCTGTATGATTGTGAATTGTCAATGGACTTCATAGATTTGTATCACGATGGAACGAGGTGTTACCTGAGTTGTAATACGTCGAAACTATTAAGGCTATTTGTTTTTTATCTTAAAAATAAATGGAAAATCAAATATTCTTATCAGAATTTTTTCCCCACTGATTATTACTTTTTGAAATCCCAGAACACAAATCACCATTTAAAAATGGGCTGTTGAAAGATAAGAAGAATGAATTTTGGAGAGAAAAAAACTGTACCGAACTTGCAAACCTATTTTCACTAAATTTCATATCATGCTAAAATCTTCTAATGTAGTGGAAATGATATAGTTAAGGAATCATATATACAAAAACAAATTAAAATCATAAACTTTCTTATGAGGGTTATAAAACGTTATTGTTTCAATGCTAAAAACTGTCCAGGAGTTATGTAATTGTGTGTGCTAAATATAATAATTTGCTAATTATAAAAATAATTTTATTTTCGTGTAGGTTTATAATATTTCAATTTCCGTGCATGTTTGTTTATAAGTTTAATTTTCGTACACACTACTATAATAACCTACTATAATACTAAGGCTGTGTGTGTGTGTCTTCACCTAGTGTTTGTTCATGGAGATCGACCCAAATGAGAAAAATTTCATGCAGAAAATTTTGCTGTTATGTGTGTGAGGGACTATGGCATTTATATCTATTGTATTTACTATTTTATGTCCTTAAAACTTTGAATATTTCATAAATACGCCATTTTTTGTTTTAAGGAGTAAAATTAATTACCAGTTTTGTATTCCAATTTTGGAGGTAAATATAGAACTTATTTTATACGAGAAAAACAGATAGATGTAAACAGAAAGAGTAGTGTTGCAAAATTTGCTTCTCCCGTTAAGGTAGTAAAGTTAGAATAAAGACTTAGGTTTTAATTTTTTTTTCAATTTGAATATGTATGCCAGGTTTAGGTCATTTTCTTTAAGAATAGGTAAAAACAGCACTAATCGCAAGAAAGTTTTTTAACCCTATTTTAATATAACCAAACTTTTGTGCTTTTTTTTCACTGAAGAAGAAAAAATGAAACTAAAAATGAAAGCCAGAAAAGAGAGAGAAAAGTTTTAAAAGTTTGAGGACCACGTAATAATTAAAATGGCATCCTCGTGATTACTCTAATAATATGACTTTCTTTAAAGATCTTTTTTGTGTATGCAGTTAGTTTTCTCTTTTTTTTATATATCTTTCAAAAACTATGAAATAAATTTTATTTTTCTATTCCTACTATTAGTTCACTCTCTCCCTACATATACTTATATATATATATATATATTGTTAAAATTTTCAATCGTTAACAAAATACTTTCTATTCATCCATTCAAGTTCAAATAAATTTTTTTAAACTTGTAGTGGATGCCACTTGATGTTAATACAGTTTTTTCAAATATTAATTAATTTTATTTAACTAATTAAATTCATAACCTGTTACCAACCAACTTAAATTCGTCTCCATTATTGTTGCAATGTAGCTGTTAAAACAATGACAGACGTTGGCGTCGAAGACCGGTTTTTCAGCCAAACAAGCCAAAACGGGGGTGTGCATTGTTACAACAATGCAGACAAATCATGCTCTTTTTTAAATTCCTACTATAAGAGTTCACTCTTATATATATATATATATATATATATATATATACAGTGGCGTAACGTACACCCTCGCATTGCGGGGGGACAGGTACTCTAGGGGACCCAAAGTTTGACTGACGCTGAGTGCGTATTCGGGCTTGGGGCCCAAAACCTGAGTTTGCAGGGGGGAGGCCTAGTATTCCTAGTTACGCCTCTGTATATATATATATCTTATTCAAATTTTGAATTAATAAAATTCTTTCTATGTATCCATTCAAAGTAGGAATTGACTTAATTTTTTTATATTACTTCTTATATAGTACACCTTGTTACACATAAGAGTATCAATAGTGCAGATTGTTACGGAAAATCAGTTCTACTCATTTTTCTAAATGATTCTCTTATAAATACATTCAATGTCAAAAAGTTCTGATCTTTTTCTTCTCATTTTAATGTGTGTGTCTGCCATTTCTTCATTACTTAAAAAAATTTCTTTTACAAGAAAATGAAATTTCAATTGAGTATTTATTTTTGAATTTAGAATTTGAATATTTATAAGCTTAATAACTTTTAAAATGTTCGATATGTAATCAGAATGCATTTTACCATAAAGGAAATTTAAATTAAGGCGTAGTTCAATGCCCTAATAATAATTCGGATGGAAAACGCTAGTAGTTATCAAGGAGTGACAAAAATTGTGTTTACAGCTTTTGAATCATTGCCAATTTTACTCTTCATTTTTTATATTTTACGAGTGTATAAAGAAATGGATCAGTTGATCTTTTTCGGTAATTTTTCAAGGTCTCTTAAAGTGTAACTTGGCGTATGTCTTTCATACGCCATTTCTGAGTAACATTTTTTTTTTTTTTTTGCATCGAAACACTTAATTCATAAAGCTCAAGAGTACATTTGATATTTTGTTTCAATTCATATTAATATTTATTAAATTCATGATTCATTCCAGAACTCATGATATCATTTGCTGATTTAGAGCAAAAGGAAATTAAGTCATACAAGGCACTTTTTAAGTACGAATTTAATTATTAACTCTTTGATACTTCATAAATAAAGTAGAGCAAAAAATATAGCATTGCCAAGAAAGAGCTTTAAAGTGGAATATTAGGTAATAATTATATAAAACAGGAGTGGGGAAACAGTATTTTAAAGTTTCTTAGTAATCTCTTTGGGCTATTAACTGTAGTCTTTGAATAAATTAACCACAAAAACCTTCTTTTACTTTTACCAATATGTGTTTTTTATTCCTTGTAAGATCTGATTTAATTTTTATTATAGCTAATATAATTCCTAAGTTCTTAGGGAGTCAGATTTATACAATTTATTGACAATTACAAACTTATAAAGCCGCTGCGTAAAAAACAAAGCACTAACGCGTACACCTAAGACAATTTACAAAAGCATTCTTTTTTACGCTCCAGAGATCTCAGCCCTTTATAGTTTGGGGCAACCAGAAGCTGTTAGAATAATTGATTTTCGGTAAAGACATTTCTGATTGGTCCCCTAATACGCGGGTGATGCAAGATTGTATCACCCTGTTTTAAAAAAGTTTGCGTTTCAGTTTTTTGGGAGATTAAGTTGTGGTTATTTCCTGTTTTTGGAAGGTATAAATTAAAAGCATTTGAGGGCTCAAGAATATTATATGAAATTAAAAATCCCCTGAGAAAAAATTTAAGTGAATTATTACATATATATATATATATATATATATATATATATATATATATATATATATAAATGTACATCGTCGAGCCAAAACATTACGGACACCTCTACATTTTTCACTGAACTCTTCTGGATGACGTGTAAGCAGCGTTATTACGAGAGAATGGTATTTAACTACTGCTGGAGAAGGTAAGCTATCATTATTACACTTACTTTTGCGAGTAAGGGGAAAGGCGACCGGTCTAAGTGAATTTGAAAAAGGGCAAGTTGTAATAGCTCAGAGATTCGGAACGAGTATCTCCGAAACAGCATGACTGGTAAGTTGTTCGGGTTCTGCTGTTTTTAAAATTTGTGCAAAGTGGATAAATAATGGTGAAACCAGAAGTAGACACTTAACTGTTGGACGTCAACGTGTCATCAAAGAAAAGAAGTCCGAAACGGCGTGCTTGGTAAAACAAAATTAGTGCCAGACTGTGGGTCAGTTGACAGCTCAATACGATGCAGGTCCAAGTACAAGAGGTTCAGAACATACAGTTCAGCGGACACCGTTTTGTATGGGCTTGCGCAGCAAACGTCCTACTCATGGGCCTCTGTTGGCCAAGCGTCATTGCCAACTACCTCTAGAATATACACAGAAACATTGAGACTTCTCCATAAATAAGTGGAAGAGAGATTCTTGATTGGTCGAAGCACAATTTTTCATTCATAACGTTTATAGTTGTGTCAGGGTGTGCCGTCTTCCACAGTAGAACAGTTGCTCCATCCAAATAAACAGACTGGTGGTGGAGATATTATGCTATGGAGAACGTTTTCATGGATGGTTCTGAGACTCTTAATTCTGACAGGAGAGACCTTGAATGTCGTAGACTATCTGAGCGTAATTGCAGAAGAGTTGCACCCTTATATGGCGTCTTTCCCAACTAAAAATGGGATCTTTCAGCAGGACAGCGTCCCATGTCAAAAGGCTAGAATTGTGTTAAAAGGGTTCAAGGAGCATAAAGGTGAATTTCTGTAAATATTCTGGCCACCTAACGAGGTGAATCTTATCATTATGTTCAGAGATCAAATATTTTTGTGATACCCCATGGGTTGTGGGTATCATCTCTTCCTCCACTCGACCTGAGTTTGTGGGGAAAAAAGATTGACCACTCAAAGCTTCCATAATGAAACTAGTTTATTATTATTTCAAATAATACTTATTAAGCAATGCAACAAAAGTCTAGGAGGCTAATGATCAGGAGTGATATGACATAAACTACAATTCTTAACAAATAGCACATTAAACCGTACTCACTACCTTTATGATGCATTAACCACCGAATCTATATTTATAGACGATTCCTTAACTTACTAGAATCTGCTCTAGTATTAAAGTTTAATATGATCTATCTTACCGATATTTCACGGCGAACAGCTACCAGTCTTTATATCATCAATATAATACTGTAATCTGACTTGATCGGGGAAATGGTTAATCTTCTGACTTCGAACCCACTTCTATATGATTCTTATAATACTTCCTAAGACTTTCTAGCCTCTCATTAGAACTTCTCCTTCTAGGAACTCCACTAAGAACTTTACACGAATACTAAAGCTCCAATCTATACACATTCCTAATCTGCATAATCGCGTTCTCTCCTTGAGTTGGTTGGAAGGAATTGCCATTCTGGCCCCAAAATTTTCCCTAGAGGATTTTAGTAGAAGGCGCGATAAAGCCCCGTTTCATCTTTATGTTGGAAAATCTCGACTTAACGTGACCACTACTTAACCAATTGGTATAACCTTTCTCCGGTCATCTACCAAGAACTTGTGGTAGCCATGCGAAAGAGAGTTGCAGCTGTTTTGCAGGCAGAAAGTGGTGCAACATGTCTTTGAGCAGGTATTCATAATGTTTTAATTCTTCGGTGTATCAACACTTATCGTTAATCACCCGTTTCACTGGTATTTCGTGACGTTGTTTGTTGGCTATATATTGTAAGTTATTGTGATTTAAGCATTAAGCTTTCAACATTCATAAACATTCTTATAGCTCTCATCTCTTGTTTTAAAAAGGACAGAACTTGAATTTCTATGGCAGAAGAAAATTTATCTTATACATAACATCTTCCCAATTGGAAGTCGATTTCCGCAAGATCCGTTCTTAGTAGATTCCCTCATTTCCTCAACAAAGGAAACATACTTGCCAAATTTGAAGTCTGTAGGTCTTATAATCCAAAAACGGGAATTTTGGTTTACAATTTCTATTAAATTTTAAAAAAAGTCAGAGCCTTTTTTTTAATAAAAATTTCTTTTAAATTAAAAATATTAAAAATAAGTTCTATTGAAAAATAAATATTATTACCTTAATAACTTTAAATGGAACATTTTCCTTTATCAGTGTGTGACGAATCTGTACGTAACTTTTCCACTACTCTTCTTAGGCGTCTTTTGGGGGAATTCCAATAAACTCTCCAAAAAGATAAAAGGGATATTTAAATTAGATAAGGTATTTAAGTCGAGCGTTGCGAGATAGCAAGAGAGATGATGGAAGGCTATTGAGCCAACAACTTTAAACGCATTTTTAGAAGATTCAAGGAGATTAGATTCGTCAAGACGTCGTGCTTCTAGACGTACCAGAAAGCTGATATAAGCCAGCGGTAAATATAATTTACGTACGCTTAAAATGAGCGTCAGTTTAAGCGACTTAATTAAAGCTAATGAAAGTTAAGAATTCAAGTACGTATATTTCTCGGATCTCCTATTTCGGTAAACCTTACTTAAGCTTGAGCTTAATTATTAATTAATTGCATTCTTAGTAATTTAATTTAATATAAAGGCAAATCCCTTTAAGTGACGTAACATAATATTATTATATGTTATCAGAGATTTTTTTGAGAAAATTATAATAATAAATAAATATTATTATTATTCAAAATGGTTCTTAGTGGTTCTTTGCCTCAAATTAATCTTGGTGTTCAAGGTGAGACCCAGGGGGGTCACCACAAGTGTATAATTTAAAGAACATGTCACACAGAATACTTGAAAGTTAGTTTGTTTTTAGGACTTTCACTGAAACATAACAAATGCTTCAAAAATAAAACTAATGTAAATATTAATATTTTTGTTATGTATTGTTTTTTTCCATCAACATACAAAGAAAGAAAAAGGTATGGTAAGCGAAAAATAGCGACTTTAGTATTAAAATATTTTAAAAATCCGTATAATTTGATATTACTTTTGTATATTTTAGATATTTGTTTAAATCTGATATATAAAGAGTGTTTTTTTTCCAGGTATACAAGTTTAAGTTGGCATTACTTTCCAAGATGGCTACCGATTTAACAGCTGTCAAGTGATTTATTCTCAGTTTGGTTTGGCAATTCATCAAAACGATCATCAAGCAAGGCGTAGATTCGTCGAATGGGCCCAAAACGAGATTGCCGTTGTTCCCGATTTTCATAAGCGAATTTTGTTTAGCGATGAAGCGCACTTCTGGTTGAATGGCTACGTCAACAAACAAAACTGCCGCATTTGGAGTGAAGCTAATCCACAAGTGTATGTCGAAACATCGTTACATCCAGAAAAACTGATTGTTTGGTGCGCTTTATGGGCTGGTGGAATCCTTCTTCAAAAACGATGAAGGCCACAACGTTACAGTCAATGGTGATCGGTATAGAGCCATGATTACTAACTTTTTCATTCCTGAATTGAACAATCGTGATGTCCAGGAGCTGTGGTTCCAACAAGACGGCGCAACATATCACACAGCTCGTGCCACAATCAATTTATTGAAAGACACGTTTGGTGACCGCCTAATTTCCCGTTTTGGACCTGTGAATTGGCCTCCAAGATCTTGTGATTTAACACCGCTAGACTATTTTCTGTGGGGCTATGTAAAGTCATTGGTCTATGCGGATAAGCCACAAACGCTTGACCATTTGGAAGACAACATTCGCCGTGTTGTTGCCGATATACGGCCACAAATGTTGGAAAAAGTCATCGAAAATTGGACGTCCAGATTGGACTACATCCGAGCCAGCCGTGGCAGTCATATGCCAGAAATCATATTTAAAATGTAATGCCACAAGATTATCTTTCGAATAAAAAAAATTCATGTCAATCGAATAATACATCGTTGTTTTATTGCAATTTAAAGTTTTATACCTCTAAAAAAAAACACCCTTTATTATAAATGCGAAAGTTTGTGAGTATCTTTGTGGGTCTTTCACGCAAAAACAACTGAATGGGTTTTAATGAAACTTTACAGTAATATAGCTTATAAATCAGAATAACACATAGGTTAAAATTTATAAAGATATTGTGTGAAGTTTTCAAAATATAACGGCAATTGTCAAGAAAGTAGGAAAAAATTCTGCCATTTGCAAAAAAGCCCGTGACAGCATTCATCTATCTTTTTTATCCCTTCTGTTTTGTCTGCGCCGTACCTCAGTGAGCTTTCGCTTTTCACTGATTCCCTTCATCAGTGTCATCACTATTTTTATTTCATAATAAAACTAGATTTCGAAGGGAGATGGGGTGGCAAGATTTTAACATAAAATAAATAGAACAAAAAGAAATATTAATGTATTACACTTCCTGATATAAATTATTTACACTATTTTAAGCGTTCATTACGCAAAATTTGTAACTATAACAGTGGAAGGAAAACTATGAAATTAAAATAAAATATCAAAATGTTTTTATCATTTAGTTTTTTTTCTTTTTAAATGTTTTTTTCAGTACATGGAAATATATATCTACGCTTCCCCCATACTGTTTTTTATAACATATATATATATACATGTTTTTTAAAAGTATTTCTATTAATTCAATACTAAATTAATTATTTGTTAATTAAAAAAGTCCATTGTCTATTATTTTGGATAATAATACATTTCAGAGACATTTTTAAGCTAACTAAATAATCGTTTTCTTTTTATTGCTTCACATTAATAATTTTTTAACTAATGCAATATTGTTTTTTAAAAGTTATAGATCGAAAGTTGAAGCTATATTTTATCTGTGAGGGGGAGGGGAAGAGGAAAAAGTAATTTTACATTAAAAAAAACCGTGTTATGTCGGGCTAGAGGGAGGGGGGGAAAACCTGTCTTAAATCGAAAATATGTGGAACAAATTTCGAAAAAGGGAAATTGAATTAAATAATTTTAGAAATCACTCACATTGCGTGCGTACAAACACACGCATAATTGCTGGCGTCATGAGGGAAAGAGAAAGCCCGTGCAAAGCCGGGCCATGCAGCTAGTATACAATAATACCTTAATATAATATGGGAATTAGAATCCCTATTCAAAATTTTGTTAATGATTTTAAAATAAACCTTTTTTTTTAACCCAAACTGCAGCATTGCAAAAATTACACATTTTACTGAAATCATCTCGACATGAATGTACCCTTTGTCTAAAATAGACTTAAATTAATGAGCGAAGTTTCAGATAGCACATGTTTTATTTTTTTCTTGTTAAGTAACCTGCATTTTCAGCATTTCCTTATCTACGCGGCGTCACACGAGATATTTACTTTTAATCAGCGAATCTGTTCTTGAGGATTCGTCAAGTGGCTGTGACTGAAAAATGGCCGTTTCAATTCACATATTGCTATCAGTCAGTGAACTCCTCGACTCCACACTAAATAAACGTTCTCTTGTCCACGTACGAGGAGTACGAAAGATTTATGGAGTTTTTCCTCCGCTTTTGTTGATATTTACATCACCAGAAAGAAAATGAAATATTATTAAAGAAGTAGTGGGACATTAATAACACTTTTTTGCTTATGGTATGGAAAAAAAAACGATTTCGTTGTACTTCTTATAGTAAAAAAATATAATTGATACAACGTGTCTTTGAAAAAAAAAACCATAATTGCAACGATTATCATCCAAATATTTTTCATTTCACACTTCATAAAGTTTGTATGTTGATGTCAATCATGTTTATGTTATATATTTTTTTTGAAAATATTTTTCCTTTGTATATTTTTTGATACTATGGCATCATTGAAATTTAAGGATTGTAAGATTCATTGCACAAGATGTTTAATCTAATTATGCAGTGGCTTTCAAAAATGGTTGGACACTTGAAAAATTTGGGTGTCAGCTCAGGTGTCGTCCTCGTCACTTGACCATGGTTCAAAATTACGAGGTCCATTGCCAAAAGCCCTCGTATAGCTGAACAAAGCGACGTTACTATTCACTTACTGAACGTTTAGTTCCGGTTTCTCTATTAATTATCCAGAAATAAAAAAAATCTCCCTCGACACCGTATTTAAGTCAACTCAGCATGTTTGGAAAACTAGAGATTATAGTTTGATAACACAAATAACACAACATTTAATTGAAAAACAAAAACTAAAAAAAATGGTCAGTGAAGAGAATGGAGGAATATTAGTGCAAAAGAGTTACGAAGAAAAAGCTATTGAGCTCAATGCCCACACGCTGTAAAGCTGTAAGTGGATCCACAAAGATATATTTATCAATTAGAATATTTTCTGTTCTCTGGCAGTCTTTTTAAAGCATTCGATCACTTTTAATTGGTAACTTTTTAACTACTTTTTAATTTTCCCCCCCAAATAAGTTGTACTTTGTTTTGAAAATATTTTTAAAAATTTTATTAAGAATTAATTTAGACAATCAAAAAATCCTCATTGTGAACTTTTTACTACAAGGTTTTGCCAATAAGTTTTTTAAAAAATTGAAACAAACTGATCTCGAGCCGAAACGATATTTAAGATGATCTTTTGGCACGGGCTGAGGAGCTCAATATATTTGGTCAGAACAAAAGTTAGAGATGCACGCAGACGCACACACATTGGGTCTTGTCGAGAATTCTTCAACCTTGAATTAACTCAGATATTCTTATTTATAATTTTCGATTTTACATACACCATGTGTAATTAGAAATAAAATCAATTGCTTACAACACATTTTATAAGCAAATTTAAGCATTTTATTAAAAAAAAATTTTAACTAAATAAAATAACAATACGCGATTTTCAATGAATAATTGGTTGAAAATATTATAATTTAAAATTTTAGAAAAGAGAAGCTTAAAATTATATTCTTTGCGTTTCTTCGCATTTTTAATATTATTTTGATTGGAGAAATATAAAAAATATTAGTATTTATAAAGGGTGTTTTTTTAGAGGTATAAAACTTTAAATTGCAATAAAACAACGATGTATTATTCGATTGACATGAATTTTTTTTATTCGAAAGATAATCTTGTGGCATTACATTTTAAATAAGATTTCTGGCATATGACTGCCACGGCTGGCTCGGATGTAGTCCAATCTGGACGCCCAATTTTCGATGACTTCATAAGCGAATTTTGTTTAGCGATGAAGCGCACTTCTGGTTGAATGGTTACGTCAACAAACAAAACTGCCGCATTTGGAGTGAAGCTAATCCACAAGTGTATGTCGAAACACCGTTACATCCAGAAAAACTGATTGTTTGGTGCGCTTTATGGGCTGGTGGAATCCTTCTTCAAAAACGATGAAGGCCACAACGTTACAGTCAATGGTGATAGGTATAGAGCCATGATTACTAACTTTTTCATTCCTGAATTGAACAATCATGATGTTCAACATGATGGCGCAACATGTCACATAGCTCGTGCCACAATCGATTTATTGAAAGACACGTTTGGTGACCGCCTAATTTCCCGTTTTGGACCTGTCAATTGGCCTCCAAGATCTTGTGATTTAACACCGTTAGACTATTTTCTGTGGGGCTATGTAAAGTCATTGGTCTATGCGGATAAGCCACAAACGCTTGACCATTTGGAAGACAACATTCGCCGTGTTATTGCCGATATACGGCCACAAATGTTGGAAAAAGTCACCGAAAATTGGACGTCCAGATTGGACTACATCCGAGCCAGCCGTGGCAGTCATATGCCAGAAATCATATTTAAAATGTAATGCCACAAGATTATCTTTCGAATAAAAAAAATTCATGTCACTCGAATTATACATCGTTGTTTTATTGCAATTTAAAGTTCTATACCTCTAAAAAAACACCCTTTATTAGGAATTTTTAGGTTATATACGGCTTTCCCAAGATATTTCCTCTGACTATTTTTGTTTTAATTTTTTTCTACGTTATCTCTAAGTCGAATCTATAAAATCCAGAAACTGCGCATCGTATTCATTTCTATTTAGAAATAAAATATTATTAATGCAAATTAGATGAAAGTCTCTTGTTACGCTGTGTGCTCTTGCTCAAGCACTTCATTTTTTCCTTTTTCACCTTGAAACCCATTTGTCTCATTTAAAATGAATGTTGCTGAAGAAATAAAATAAAAATGACTTTATCTTTGAATTTTACACTCCGGATATATTTCTTAAAATAAGCTTTTTAAAAAATTTGTCGGGTATATTGTATGCTTATTTCTACGAAAATTATTTCCGCTCATTTTGAATTTTTTATTATGGAAAAACCACTGATCTAACACTACCGTATTGGAATATTTGTAGTTTTATGTTAATAGCTCTTTTCAAAGGAAAGAGAATTAAAAAATATTAAGGGTTTTCAAAGTGAAAGTAAACAATTTTTGAGTCGTTTTTTATTTCTTTATTTTTTTTCCATTTACTTACAATTATTCTAAAATCTAATGAAAGACAAACATTTCTTATAATTCGTAAAATTTAATTTTTCTTAGAAGTGTTGTCATATATATCCTTCCTTCCTCAGTGGCTCGACAACCTTAGGTTGGGCCTTGGCCTTCTCAAGAAGCCTTTTCCAGGCTAGCCTTCTTCCTGCCAGTGTTCTCCAATACTTAGTTCTCACAACTAAGATATCTTTTTCTAGACCATCAATCCATCTAAGATTTGGCCTGTTCTTTCGTGTACCAATTGGTTGAGCATTGAAGGCTTTTTTTTAGTGGATTGTCATATATATATATATACATATATACAGACGAACCTCCAAATAAAACGAACCTCTATATTGTGAATTTTTCTATATAGCGAACTTTTTCCTGGGACGAAGAACACTTCACGATTTTCTTCGTAAAATAAACTCCCAATAGCGAAGTGAATTTTCTATATAACGAACTTTTTTCTTGTGGTTGAATTTTTTTTCTTCATATGTTTTAAGTAAATATTTCTAGACATTTCAAGTTCTCTCTTTTAACACATTTTATGGTGGTCCTAAAGGGAGTTTTGGTGCATTGCAAAGATGTGAGGCATATATATATATATATATATATATATATATATATATATATATATATATATATATATATAATGAAACAAACCTTTTTTTGTTTTTGAATAACAAAAATTAATTAATTAAAAAACTCTCAAACAAAATTAACTAACTTTATTAGAAATTAAATTTAACGACGCCTGTAATAATGTATGTTTAGAATCTCTAGCTATAAAATAATGTATGTTTAAAATTACTTGTATGCTTTAAACTAGAAAATGTCCTTAAAATTCATTAATTTTAATTTAAAATTATTTGCTTAGTGTTGAAAATGCAGTATATTCCTCGAAATTCTTTTACTTGTTTTCCTTGTAGTTTTTCTTTTTTTCTTTTTTTTTGGTGGGTAAAATATATAAAATACATTAATATTAATTTACAAAAAGATGTAAATGATTACTTTTTTTAATGTATGGTGTTTATGAATTTAAAATTTGTTTTATGGGGTTTATAAAGTTTATTAAAAGATGAACCTCTATATAACGAATTTTTGTTCGGGATTTAGTGACTTCGTTAAATGGAGGTCCGACTGTATATATATATATATATATATATAGAGAGAGAGAGAGAGAGAGAGAGATGTAATAATTCCCTTTAATTTCATCCTGAATAGCTTTCTAATTTTTGAGGGTCCTCTCCTTCAGAACTCACGCTTAAATATTTTACTAGTTCACCCACACAACCGGGATTTAATCGTAATCGTATCTTGAAACTTAACAGCTTGCGTCTTTTAAAAGTAAGATTGCGTCAGAAAGTATCGAGCGATAGCTTTCCGCCAATCATAGCCTCCGAGAGAAGTCACGAGGAATTTGCTGCCTCATATAAAAAGCCAGAACTCACACAGTTCCTTCTCTTTAATCAGAGAGCAACCTCTAAGCTCTCAGCCAAGTCAAAAAACTCTAAAACTTTCCACCCAGATGAAGAACCATAGCCACGCCTCCCGGATTCCATCGCTCGACCAATCACCATCATGCCACTCAGCAGAATGGAAAACACCACTTTCGTCAAGATACTATTCATGGACTATTACGATATGGGATTGAGGACTGTTCTTACAGTCCGGACGCTCAAAGAAAAACGCCTATTCAACGCCTATTCAGTTCCTTCTCTTTGTCTTAGTCTTCGTTATGTAGCTTTTGTCTTGTGTGTGCGTTCTTGTCTGCTTCCTGTTTCGTTGAAACGGTAAAGATAATCCAGTACTTTTATATATGTGTGTGTTATCGCCAAATAAAAATGGATTATCTCCAACTAAATGATGCCTCGACAATAACATTCATTCAACAGCTCAAACAACGAAACTGAGAGGACTGAAATATTTTTCGTGTTAAAGGATATTGCAAAAAAAAAAAAGTGCAACAAAATTTAGTTTGTTAGAGTACATTTTAATTGCATATACTGCGTCTCAGTAGCGCAAACAGGAATTTTTCAAGAGGGGGGTCCGGGGTCGAAAGTTTACCATTCTTGTATCATGCTCCTTTTGATTTTGTCGATTTTCGGGGGAAAAAAATTAAAAAACTAATTTTTGAATAAATAATTAGCATTAATTAATAAAATTAATCATTGTTAACAAATACTTAATTAAATTTTACGTACTATATACTTAGAATTATAATCAATCGGAAAAAAATCAAGAGCTTGGGGGGGTCCAGACCCCCAGGACCCCCCCTTGTGTGCGCCACTGCTGTGTCTTATGCATATTTTTGATAAAAAACATTCAAACACTTATGTAATTTACTCTCTTTTTTTAACCATTATTGACAAAGTAGAGTTAGCAATACCAAAATCTTAACAGATTTCAGTTTTCGTCTTCTGTTTTTAATCAACAGCCTTAAGAAGCTTCAATTTCATTTTAAGCGAAATAGAAGTTTACTTTATCTCTAAGCTCTTTGCCATTGTGCTCGCAAAAAAAAAAAAACTTTTAAAATAAAAAATATAATGTTATCCAAACTCAATGATTTTTATTCACACTGCGATGTACTCGTCACCGAATTCCGACTGATTAGAGATTAGATGTTTTTGTGTGATGTGTTTACGGATGGAGGGTGAAAGATAAGCAAAATTGGCTGGTTTCACAGGCTATTCAGAGGCTATTTTAAAGCCTTCCTTTAGTCTCGTTTCTACGAAACATGTGTGAAACTACTTCTCTTTCATTTCACATCCCTCTTAAATCTAACCTGCGCGGCTGGTGTTTTCCGTATTTTGAAGAGAAAAAAATGCATGAAAATACATAATACACTCAGGAACACTGAAAATAGCGACCCAAGAAGGAAGCTTAGTACAATCGCGAAACTTTGCAAATAAGTAGAGCGTAATGTGATATGCAAATGATCCAAGTTTTGTGCCAATACGCATGCTCATACACGCCAAGGTGGTGCTACAATCAGGAAGAGGGTGCTATATAAGCCTGCGCAAATTCGAAGATTCATAAACGTGACGACTACCCGCCGATTGTAGGAAGACTTTTGTAAGCGAAACATGCCAAGTAAACGTGCTAGAAGACATTTCTCACAGTTAAACGAGCTTGAGAGAGGCCTGATCATCGGGATGAAAACTGCAGGCCGGTTGACGCGCCGTGTTGCTGGCCAGGTGGATCATTCGGAGTGTGCCGTTAGAAATTGTTGGGAGCAGTGGACACGAGAAGGTACCCACGCGCGGAAAACCGGCTCTGGAGCGACCAGGAAGACCACGAGGAGAGAGGGTCGAAGGATCGTGCGGCAAGCACTTGTGGACATCACAGTGACTCGTTCAACGATACGAGCAGTCGTAGACGTAGCAATTGTTCCACAAACAATTTCTAGACACCTTGCAGAAGCAAATCTTAAATCCAAGTGCCCTTTCCGTGCACTCCCTTTAACACCGGAACATCAGCAACTGCGTCTACAGTGGTACCAAGCCAGATCAATGTGGAATGTCACAGATTGGCAAAAGGTTGTGTTTAGTGATGGATCCCGGTTTGTTTTGGGGACAGATGATAACTGTGTACGGGTGTGGAGGCGCCCTGGTAAGCGGTACAATCCCCCCCCCCACTGTTCTACGTCACACTGCCCGCACAGCTGGTGTAATGGTCTGGGGGCCCTAGCCTATGATAGCCGGTCCACTTTAATTGTGATGCGTGGAACCTTAACGGGCCAACGTTACGTTGATGATATTCTTCGACCCCATGTAGGACCTTTCCTAAATGGTCTCCCAGAGGCAATTTTCCAGCAAGATAATGCTCGTCCGCATACAGCAAGATTTGCTCAAGACTTCCTACGTCATTTTCAGACTCTTCCATAGCCGGCCTGCTCCCCCTATTTGTCCCCTGTAGAGCACGCGTGGGATCAGCTAAAACGGCAGATGCCATCGTGTCACTCTGTACATGCTTT
The DNA here is from genome assembly GCA_019973935.1 of Trichonephila clavipes. Classification (NCBI taxonomy): domain Eukaryota; kingdom Metazoa; phylum Arthropoda; class Arachnida; order Araneae; family Nephilidae; genus Trichonephila; species Trichonephila clavipes. The sequence goes on from BMAU01000063.1 coordinate 54,470, forward strand.
AGAGTTGGCTGTTCAAGATTTGTGGACCCATCTGCCTCAGGACAACATAAGGTGTCTAATCAACTCAATGCCGGACCGTGTGGCGGCATGTATTGCAGCTGGAGGTGGTCCAACGCGCTATTGAAGTTGCCCAGTATTTGTGTCGTTGCACACCCTGTATTCGTTTAATTGTCTTGTTTCTTGGATCAAGTGAATCTCTCATCTGTGTCATTATGTGTATTAAATTTCATTTCAATCCGATGCTTTCTTCTTGGGTCGCTATTTTCAATGTTCCTGAGTGTAGTTTGTTGGGACGGTCGTATATTGTTTTGTGTTAACCGATATTTCGTCTTAAGCGTTTTCGCGTTTAACGTATTTCTCTGTAGAACAGAAGCAATTTCTCCGATTTGAATTCAAAATTGTGAGATTTGTGCTCTTGTTTTTATTACAATTTTATGAAATTTTTTTTGTTTCTTTCGGCAAGCCTACTTCATTTTCCAAAGTTTATGTAAATATGAAAAAGAAGATAAAGAAAATAATACTCTCTACTTTCCTCTGCAAGTTTTCTTGGTGGAAAAGAAAAAATAAAATAGAAAATAAAAAGTTATCTTGATACAGGTGTCATTTACCGTAAGATTAATTGGATTGAGACTACGTGTTGGAAATATGCAGTTCTAAATTATAGTTTCAAATATTGATGATAAAACTTAGACCATGTACAAGATTCAATTTGCGTTGTTTTGTTGCAACCCATTTTATATCCCTAGTTGTATGTAGTACATAGTGTGTGTTCACCTAAAATTAAATCTACTTTCTCTCTACAAGACAAAAGATAAAGTGAGAATGATGAATAAAGAATTATTTCATGAAAAGCGTTTCCCTAAATGAAATTTTAAAAATGTAATAAAGTTTTAAAAATGGATCCCATTGCTAACACATATTTGTATAATATGAATAATTTCATGAACCAAGACATTTTCTGAAATATACGAGATTCAATTAAATTGACACATATACATTCACTCAAATGATAATGATTATTAATTTTAATTTGTGGGGCGAAAAACTAGGCTCTTATCACTTTATTTCTTGAAATATATTATTTCATGGGAAATAATTTAAATATTTCCAAGACTAGTTCATTAGATTTATCAAAAAATTTGCTTTAAAAGGGAGAATTTTATTTATATAATTAGACTTTAAGTATAATTCTTGATAAATCTTTTTTCTGAAAACTAACAAGGCTAATAAAATATTACAGTTCTGTCATTTACTGAAAAAAATATGTTTCTCTGTATATTTTTTAAATAACAATAAACAATCATGAAAATGTCAGGCATATTTTGTGATAGGGCTTTTGTGGTTTCATTAAAAACATAAAATTTAGAAAAAGCATTGTCGACAAGGAAAGCTTAAATAATTTTTGTGGATGTTCTAAGAGTCAAAATGCTTTCGAGAAATACACGGATTTTTATTTATTATAGCTGAATGATTTTAAATGTAATGACGGTAGCCTACAAGAAGAGAAGGAACAAAAAAATTAGTTAAAGGAATATATTAAAGTTAAAAGCGCAAAATTCTAAAGCAGGGTCGGCAACGTTTTAGCTGTTGCGTGCCAAACCAATCTAAAAACCTGATTCAGCGTGTCATATGTTAAGACATTTTTGAAACAATTTGATTTTCACAACAATGCATGAAAAGTTAGAGAATAAAGGTCAATAATATAAGTTTACAGATTCATTGTATATTAATTTTGATTATCTTAAAGATATTATTTAGTATAAAAGTGTAAACAGCACACACACACACCACAAAACATAACTATTTTTCAACAAAAATTAGAACTGTACGTTTGTTATGTATTTTTAAACATATTTATTAAAATAAGAAATAGACAACAGAAAAAAAATGCATATTTCCCTTCACTGTAATTAAATAACCACTCTACACTTTTATTTCGCAAAATTAGGGATATAATTTGTTGATTTCAATTTGACATGATTTTTATCATTCATTTGTTAAACAATTTCTTTGCGAACTCGAAATCTTTTTGATATGAGGAAAGATAGGTAGAACCACACACAAAAGGGGGAAGCAGAGTTCGTGCAATTTTCTCTCTTCAAACAGTTAAATCACACCAGCAATTAAGCTCAATAATTTACAAAATAGTTGTAAATTTATCTTTAGAGTTACCTTTCAGATTTTTTTGTAATTCCGTAAATGTCCATAATTCTGAAAATGTTTGTCAGATAAGATACGTTACAAATTTGTCAACTTCCATCCACTCAAAAATTGACAAATTTGTATAGTGCAGAGTACCACTGAGAATTGTACCGCATGCCACAGGTGGCACGTGTGCCATAGGTTGCCGACCCCTGTTCTAGAGGGTGTTGGATAAAAAAAATCTTAAAGAGTATTTTTCACAATGTGTGTGTGTGTGTGTGTAGAGTCCAAAAAATTCTGAAACTCATCTTTCATTCTCAAGTTGAAATGTTTCTGATTTATCTCGACGGAGACTTAAGCATCTTTTAGCATTAATTGAGTTGTTTTATAACAGTTACAAAAAAATGTCTCGTTACTAAAAACCTCATAATTTTTTTACTAAAAAAAAGAAAGTACGCATGCTTATTTTTCTACTTGAAAGAGTACTTAGTATATGGAATTAGAAGACTTACTTTCATGGGTTTTTACATTATTATTTTTTTTAAAAAAAATAAATGCTTCTTTCAACGTAGAAGCACACTTCCAAAATAAATAATTACTTATTGCTAAAGAAGCACTTTGCCACAACTCCTTTTTATTTTTATCTTCTTAACGGCTTTCTCAAAGTGAAATGTGGGATTTTAAACTCTACTAAAATTGCTTTCTTAGAAAGGGAAATGGGTAAAATAGTATCTGGATATGTTATGGCTTTACATTAGCTTTTTAAAAATTCAAATAGAAGCCGCTTTACTAAATTTAATCGTGCTTTTGACCCAGTTTTGATCTCGTATTATCAACGAGTTCAGATAGTTGAGCTGACAACTTCATCTCTTAAAATACATGAATGAATATTTTTTCATAGTTAAAAAATATGATAAAAAAAAGGTTTTTTTTGCTTGGTTCCTTCTGTAAAGAATCTGACAGAACTGATAACTTATAACTTGAACTCTGTTATCTTTATTTGAATCAACTGTGATAGACAAGATAATTATTTTGCAACCCTAAAAGAATGGGAAACTTAAAAAGTATCAGATGTGTTCTCTTTCATGTGTCTTATTAAAAGCACGCATAAAAAGCCAATTTTTATGCTTTTTTTAGAACTTATCTAGCTTTGAGACATTTCTTTAATATCTTTTAAGAACTTGAAGCACTTGTGAAGGATTCTCCCCTCTCTCTTGGTCGCCTAGAGATGTGGGAGGAAGATAAGAAACACTAGCCATAATCGAAAACAATCTGTTTATTGATCTCACAAAATAGCAACAATGATTTAATTAATTTCAACTAGAAGAGATGTTCTCAATGTAACAAAATGTAGATTAATAGCAAGATACACGAATTACGAGGAGACTATCAATATCGATCCCCTTATTACAGGATCAAATCTACTATCCCACTTAATTTAATACTAATTCAACTATAGTGATCAATCGTCACTTTAAATCTTTCCTCTATCAAATATTTGAAATAATTTATAAAATGTTATAATACCTGATCAGTAGCAATCAATTTTATCTCACCACGTTCTCTCTCCTTTTCTTTTTCGCTAACTAGAAAACCTTGACTATATATAGTAGACTTAATTTGAAAATATCACGGTTTCTTCTTCAAAAGGGTTGGTTGTGAATAAACGCGAATTGATAGCACAAAGATTTCCCAAGTGGATTAGAAGAAGGTACGCGTATAGATCCGTCACATACTAAAAAAGTATCAAAATTATTTCCAAATGTTGTATTAAATAAGTCTGCATAACTAGAAAAAGACGTTTTAAACGTTACAGATGTTTAAATAGTACTTCCCAGTTCCACTTTTCACTTTATTATAGTTGCTGATTAATACAAGTATATATTACTCTCTACCTCATTTATGTTTGGTAATTAGATCCTGGTAGGCAATGCGTAAATGGAAAAGTTTTGAATGAAAATACCTTGGTAAAGAAAAAAAAATTACAAGTATTTAAGTTTTTCTTAGCTAGGATAAAGAATGCACCCAACAAGAACGAAGAGAAACAAAAGAGTTAGTTCTATTTTATTCCTTTCGTTATGCTTTTATTGTTGTAAAGAATAGAGTATTTGTGAGAATCTTTATGTACTGAAAAGATTATGAAGACATTTAAAGTAATTGGTTTTTACACAAAACAAAGTTACTTTATTACCTATTGTATACGTAGTAAACAAAAGACATGTAAATCAGTAAAGTATATTTCCGTATTTGTATTTAACGACGTTTTCTCTTTTCTCTAAACTGGTATGTGACTTAGGAGAATTTAAAGTATGTGTTTTTTCCTATTTGTAAGTATTTTGTGCACGAAAATAGAGAAATTTTGCATAACTGTGTTTTAAAATATAATTTTTTTAAAAAATATAGAATATCTCTCTCTTTTTCATTTTAATTTCGACATGTAATAAATTCAATCTTGATTGTTTCAATTTCTCTTGATAGAGAAATTTTGCATAACTGTGTTTTAAAATATAATTTTTTTAAAAAAATATAGAATATCTCTCTCTTTTTCATTTTAATTTCGACATGTAATAAATTCAATCTTGATTGTTAATATACTAACTTATTTTCAATTAAAGTTTTTGTAAGACGATGATTGTTAATTGATTTAATGTTGGTTGTTTAATAGCTAAAAGTGTAATGCATCGAGACATTTTAAAATAGAAATCGATGTACTTTTTTGGATGTATAATATATTTTTAGTAATATTAATCATATGGAGTTTCTTTAGAATGTATGATGACTCATCTATAGTTATAATACATATATGTTTATATTTATATTTTTCTTTAAATATCTCAGTTGATATTATTATATATGTCTGATTATATACAAAGCTATAAACATACAATTGCTCGCAGCATTTTAATGACATTTTTGTTGTTTCTGCAAAAAGTTATTACTTTCATTCAGTACAATAGAATAGAAATGCTAATTTCAAAATGAAATTCTATAGTACTAGTATTATTGAGTAATAAAAACATTTGAAACATAGCAATTAGTTAAAACTATCTAAAACAACTGAATTTCGTAAATGGGGACTATTATCGCTCTAATCTTATGTTTAAAAAAAAAATTATTTTGTTTTTATGTTTCAACTTGAACATTTCCATAAGTTCCATTATTAAAACCTCGTAAGAAAATATAATAAAATGAATAGTATTAAAGAAGCCTTGTGATGGAACAACACAAAATGGAAAGGTGAAAATTTAACTATGCGTCGTTGTAAAAATGAGTTATTTCAAGTTAAAAATTGTTATAAATAAAGTAGAAAAATACCTACCTCACTTTATAATTTTTTATGTTACTCCACGATATGTAGGAACTTTGAAGTCCAATTGCATTTAAAGATTATATGAATGTATATATATGTTATACAATAGAATTATGAAATATTATTCATTCCATATTATATATCTATTTAAAATTTTAAGATCTTCCTTGCAGTAATTCTTTATATGGAAGGACACCGGAAATTACATAAAGCATTGACTCTCAAAATTTCTCTAGAACATATATCGCTTAGTCTTATTTTTTTTTCAATATAACCCTAGTCATGTCTAAAAGTTTTAATATATCTCAAAATAACTACGATTCAATATTTATATAGGAAGCAGTGCTTTCCAGACTTGTTTATTTTTGTTATTCTGTGCTGAAAATTTATAACTTAAATGAAAATATTTTCAATCATCAAAATTATTGAATTACACGATCAATACATGTTGATATCCTGTTTGAATAAAAAATATCTCATGCATTCAAACATTTTTAAAAAATTTCAATTGCACACATGAATACGTGTCTTGTCCGCGATACTGTTTTCCTTCTAACTTTTTTTTTATTTTGAGAATTTTTGTTATTATATCCGAAGTTATATTTTTGTCGATTTATTGATAACTTAAAAATCCTTTATAGAAGGAGAAAAATAATTGTAATATCTTAAATAAATGCTAATGCTATTCTAACGAAAATCTATTTAATCGCAGCAAAGTTTACATTGTAAATTTTTTTTTTGTTAATTGAAAGCTGAGTAGTATTTTGGTTAGTTTATTATAAATAAATACCTCAGTTTGTATTAAGCCATATTAAGAAATATTCTTCAACATTTTTCCGTATAAATAAATTTCTTGAGTTTTTCAAAAAATTATTTGCACAATTAATATAAAGTGTTTTGGGATATTATTCTTACTACCAATTTTATATTGACAAACTCATTCAAACCTATTCATGAAATATTAAAATTTGTCAGGGATGATGCATCTTCTCAGAGATCATTTCCATACCTCTAAGTATATGCGTTTTACAACTTAAAAAAACTCTTTTAAAAATTCGACATTTTATTTGTTCCCAGTCAAGTCGCATGCATATTTGAATTTGACTACATTGTGTGATGGATATGCTCTCACATCAATCAGTGATCGAGAGTTAGAATGAAGATCAGCCATAATCGAAATAATATAATTTATTAACAAGTCACAACAATCTAACAAATCTCAACAAACCAGGTGAGGAAATGCACCTATAAGTAAATATTGGAGCAAAAGCGAGGTAGATGAGATAATTAATATTTAATTATAAATTGGATCTCTTACTCTTGGAGTGTCTTGCGAATTCCCGTTCCAAATAATTGCATTTCAGTTCAAAGCTAATCTACTTGAAGTCGACACTATTCCAATTTAAATATGTAATTGACCAAATCGTCAATCATCAATTTTAAATGTTAAGCAACTAATCTACGAGTCACTCGACTAGCTTTCTACTACTTTATGTTAATCACTAACTTCTATCATCTAGCTCCTAACCTCTCCCTCTCTCTCTCTATCGAACCTAAAAGTTAAAGATTAAATATAAATCTTGATTTACATAAATCGCCTCTTTTTCTTCGGCGAAAGTTTTCAATAGAATAATATTTAAAGAAAGTTTTTCCGAAGAGGGCGAGTAGGAGGTTCGCGAATACACACGTTACAATTGTCCGGCTTTTTTTTTTTTTTTTTTTTGGTTTGGGGGATAACTGTTAAGACGTTAAATTAATTTACTTAATTAAAGCTTATAGAAATTGTTTAATCTAAATTCCACAATTTTTACTCTCTAATTCTTCTTTTCTTTTAAAACCACAGTTTTGGGTTCACTTTTCTTTTTTTATGCCAATCTTCTTTTGAAAGAACATGAACGAAAATTACTTTTTCCGTAAAAAAATTTAAAAAATAATTAATTTCAATAAAGAAAAAAATGTATTTATTTCCACTTATACCTACACCATTGTATATCTTCCAATATATATGTTATATTCCAGATATATCATGAGCATCAATGCCAATTGTCTTTTTTAATTTTATTATGTTAAAAATGAAAGCCTGCAATTTTTTTGTTTGAGGTTTCTAAATTTTAAAAGTACAATGTGAAAAATGGATATTGATGTTATAACCACAGATCTTATATTGATTTTGGGGAATTCTTCGTTTTGAAATTATGTTTTATTCCTATTATTTAATACTTGATGAAGACAACGTTAGTTTATCTTTAGTATATGTTTATGTGTTATAAATAGATATTTTAGTGGGGAGCTCTACCTTTTTGGAGATATTGAATTAATCGTTTAATTAAATTAATATTTTCTAACGATTCTCATAATACTGTGTTTTAGAGAGAAAAGTCTACAATCGTTATATTTCTACAAATCCATCTCAGAAGGAGAAAAAAACTTCAAAATGTGTGTGTGACGAAATAAATGTTTTGATTGGAATTGGTCCAGATGGAACCCACACACACAGTTCTCCCCTATCCTTCTTCTCTAATTATCATCTAAACGTCGCAGAAGTTGAATGAATGAATAATCTTACACACCTAGTAGAGAAAAAAAATTTTTTTAACGAGTATGTGGTCGAATCATTTCCCATGCAGTTCTAATTGGGACCTCTTGTGGCGACGGATGTTGAAACCGCGGGGGGTTGTGTGTTGATCATATGGGCAAACGAAAGTTATCTGCTTTAATGTGGCCTTCTCGAAATTCCCCTCTGTTGATATCATACATAAATTCAAGGAATGGCTCGATGTATATTTCGGTTTTGTTGTGAATGTCGAAAATCATTGCAAAATCGACGGAAAACATGTAGGTTTGATCGCTTAGTTAGAAATTCAAGAACAGGTGTGTGGATGTATGAGAATGAAAGAAGCAAAAAAAAAAAAAAAAAAAAAAAAAAAACAACGTTCACAATTACATTGATTGTGTGGGTTTGTAATTTCTCTGGGTACTAATCATTTTAATTAGGCGTCTTGCTTCATTTATAATTATCTACTTTGCTTTTAAAACATCTGCACCTCGTAATTTAATGCTTGTATTTACGTCATAAAAATAATTAAGAATTAATCAATTAAAAAAAATATTGTAACTTTTTTGATTTTTTAAAATATTTTTTCAATTTGTATATCTTTATGAACTGTCCAGCTGGGCAGCGTAGTTGGGGTTAGGCGCTGGCCATATACGTCCAAGTTTCTGGGTTCGACTGTGGTCCAAGTCGGTGGATTTTCATGATGTTGAAAGTCGACTGCATCTATCTCATATGATTATACGGCTTGTTAAAGATCCTTAGAGAGCCTGTTTGGCTTGGGGCTCTCGGCAAAAAAAATTCCGAGAACAATATCGCATTGTCAGAGCTCAGGTGCCTCCCTCTGGGGAGGAAACTGGGTGTCAAAATAACATTGGGATAATTAGTATCTCGAAGTAACAGATTGAGATGGCTCGGCCACATCTGGAGAAGCCCTGAAAACAACCAGACCAGAGCTTACACTTTTAAGAATCCTATGGGATCTCGAACAAGAGGAAGACCACCAACAAGATGGATAGAGGATGTTGAAAATGACTTAAAAACTCTAAATATTAAAAACTGGCAGAGAGTTGCTGCGTATCGTTGGAATTGGAGGAAACGAGCTGTGGAGGCAGCCAAGACCTGTAACAGGTTGTTACGCTTATAAAGAAGAAGAATTAGTATCTACCTATATGATGCCGCGATAAAAAGTGATACCATTTCATGGATAATACCAATCGGCAAGCTCTCTTAAAAGAAAAAAGATCTTTAATGAATTCAAACTTTTATTTTGTAGAAGGTTTTACATTTTCCTTAAGCCTTGAAAGAAAACCCCTTGAAATAGTAATTTAATTCCTACTATTAACTCACACGCTCTATATATTTTTATTTATTTGTTTATTTATTTATCTTGGTGCAATTTTCAATCGTTAATAAAATACATTTTAAAGCGCTCATTGAGCTGAAATTTTATATGCATGTTTTTTTTTATTTTTGATGACAATACAATAATTTAATTATAATTAATAAAAATTAATTGATTAAAACTAATTATTTAAAGAATTACATACACAACCACGTTGGCTACTTATCGACTTTTTTGGCGACTTGTGTCAAAAGTTGAAAAGTTTTTTTTTCTCACGTTTTAAAGCATTCAGTTGAACTGAAATTTTATATACACGATTGTTTTGAATGACAATACGATTCTTTAATGATAATTAATAAAAATTAATTACCACTTAATGTTGTGATTCTGTCATATGTATATACATATTTATATTAATTGTAACTATTTAATAAAAAGTAGCTAAAATAAAATTTTTCCTTATTGATCTAAGTAGGAATTGACTTAAAATTTTTTTTTTATATTGCTTGTTTTTAAAATAAAATTAAATTGAATAATGCATGAATGAAACAATGCAAAGTTTCAATAAATATGAAATTCAAATAAAATGCAGAGTATTTTAAAAGAACTCTTATTCAATAGGACAATAAAGGATTTTCAGAATTTCATCAAATTCTCTATGTTGTTTCTGTAGAAAACATTTTACTGTGGATATTATTTCGAAAGATTATTGTGATTTTTACATGTATTATATTTATTATTTTTACTGCATTTTTTTAACTTATATCCTTTGAATAGAAGGAATAGAATACATTAAATTTAAATACTAGTACTAATATAAAGGAACATATTAAATTATATATATATATATACACCGTTTTTGCTTACAAAATTGATTCTGAAGTTCTTGGAACTACCTTTTAGAAAATACAAAAAGATAAATAGGTACCTTTTAGAATATTTACAAATAGATAAATAGGTACCTTTTAGAATATTTACAAATAGATAAATAGGTAAGATAAACAAGAGTTTCATGGCATAATATGAAAAATAATATCTTTTAAAAAAATAATCTGAAATTTTTTTCAATATGTTCACAAAAGCATATTTGCTACTAAAAAATGGTGTTTGCGAATTTTTTTAAAATCATACTACGATTCCTATGTTTTCTATGTACTGTACTGTATTCCTACGATTCCTATATACTGTATTTTAAATACTATTGATTTCAGTTGTACGGTAGTCACAATCATTAAATGCTCATTGTATGTGTGTTCAGATTTTTCTTTTATTACTTATTTTAGTGATGACATTATCATCGAGACTTCTTAAAACATTCGTGAACTGCAGTAACTTTTGTTTTCATTTTATATATAGATATATCTCACAAAATACGGGTACCTTCCTCCTTCCGACTCTGCTTCTGGAAGCCTGAGGACTGAAAGCCAGTTGAGAGAAGCTATCTCCACAATGCAGCTTTTCGGGGGCCTTAAGCCCACTGGCCTCATAGATGAGGCCACTCTCGAATTGATGCGGCGCAGGCGCTGCGGTGTGTCTGACGTTATACCTGGAGGACCTTACAGGGTCAAACGGTATGCGATACAAGGACAAAAGTGGCCTAGCACTAATCTCAGTTGGAGGTGAGTTAGACTTTGAAATTTTCAAGTAACTGTTGATTGCCCTTGTTTTTATCACTATCGAGAATTAAATTACCAGTGGCGTAACGTACACCCCCTCAACTCCCGCAGCGCGATGTGGGGGGGGGGAGCAGGATTATTAGGAGCCCAAAGCCTGACAGACACCAAGTACGTATTTTATCAATTTATAAAATATTAAAGGTAAAATCTGACTTTTCGGGGGAGGGGTCCTTAATATTCTCCGTTTCGCCTCTGTAAATTACACATACATAGGAGGAATTGCAAGAGTACTTTTTGGTGTTATCTCTATTGTTAATGCATATTACAGAGCAGTGGCCTAACAGAGAACATTTGGGTCCCCTGCAAGATCAGGGTTTGGGCCCCCAAGTTGAATTTTACAAAGGATAGGTACTAGGCGGTAGTCAGGCCCATCCCCCCTGCCCATCCCCGCGATGCTGGGGTTGCTGAGGTGTACGTTACGCTTTTTATTACGGAGTTAATCCCCTACTTTGATTTTCTGTTTGCATTGTTAATTAATATTCTTGTTTTTTAATATATGCTTGATGTGTTTTGTTAAATGTCATAAATTGTTAAACTCTATCTTGTTACTAAGTTTAAATACACTTTTCAGCGGGTAGTTATAAAATCGCAATATATTAAAAGTAATGATGGGTTTGGAATATATATGCAATGACACTGAATTGTATTTTATAATTATTTATCCTTTTTTTGCATTAAATGGTTTGATAATATATGTATCATGAGATTGAATGGAACGGATTCCGATTTAACAAAAGAAGCATGCAAACCAAGTTTTATTATTATAGTCTTAGCAGTTCGAAAACGGGAATTTTGTCTATCCATACGCCCCAATAGCTCCTCCCGCTTCCCCCTGGAGTTGATTTCCGTAAAATCCATTCTTAGTGGAATTATATTCAACTAAAGAAACGTGCTCAACAAATTTCGAGTAAATGGGTTAAATTCAAAAACAGGAATTTTTCTATAACTCTCCTTAACCCTTCGCAAACCCACTCCTTTGGGGATCCATTTTCGCAAAACTTTTTGTAAGAGGGACTCTATTCGATGAATGGAACATACCTTCTAATTTTCAAGCAGGGGGGTCTAGTAGTTGAAAAGCAGAAATATTTATCTTTTACGCCCCTTATCCCCCTCACTGACCCTTGGGGATCAATTTTCCCCAAACCTATTTTGTAGCGGATCTCTACACCATAAAAGGAACCCGCTTACCAAATTTCAAGACTGCACGTCTAATACTTTTAAAATGGAAATAATTATCTATAACGCCCTTAAGCCCCCTCAACGCCACTTAGGAATCGATTTTCACAAAACCCATCTTATAGCGGATCTCTACTCAATGAATGGCATCAGCTTACTCAATTTCAAGATTTTGCGTCTAATAGTTTAAAAAAGGAGTTAATTGTCTATATAACGCCCCTTAATTCTCCACAACGCCACTTGGGGGGTCGATTTTGACAAAATCCATTTTGTAGCGGATCTCTACTCTATGAAAGGAATCCACTTACCAAATTTCAAGACTGTACGTTTAATAGTTTAAAAATGGAAATAATTATGCATAATGCCCCTTGGAGGTCGATTTTCGTAAAAATCATTTTGTAGGGAATCTCTACACTTTATGAAAAGAATCTGTATACCAAGTTTCAAGACTGCACATCTAATAGTTTAATAATGAAAATAATTATCTATATCGCCCCTTAAACCTCCGTAACGCCCCTTGTGGTTTGATCTTTGCGAAATCTGTTCTTAACTGATGTCTACCTCCAAATTTCAAATCTGTAGGTTTAATAGTTCCGGGGATATCATGATTAGTCAGTGAGTGAGTTAGTCGCTTTTCTCCTTTATATATATAGATGTATATTAAAAGATTTGTTAAGTTTATTAAAAAAAGTTATATATTTGTGTTTTAGTAATTATTTAATAAAACGATATTAACATTTCTTTTATAATTCTCTGAATATAATTGCTTGCTTTCCCCCATTACTTCCAAAGCATATTTATTATACAAATTGTGAAGTTATGAAGGGAATGATATTCTAGTTTTAGAATATTACGCATCTTTTTGAACTTTTTATCCTGATAATGTCGAATGTATTAGATTTGACTTTTATGTCCATTAAGAGACCGTTGCAAATAACATTAAGTATCAATTTCTGCTTTTGGGTTCAATCATTTTTGTAAAAAGTGCAGTCGACCGAAATTGCCTGTTGAGATCAAGGAAATATTTGACACTGATTATAATTATTTTTCTATTTTTTTCTGTATTTGCATTCTCATCGGACTCTTAACAAGTAGAAAACAGATTAAAGCTGTAAGGATCTCGGATTCGCGCCTAGAGGTGTGGGAGAAAGGGAAGGAAGACAAGCCATGTTCAAAAGCAGTTAATTTATTTGTAACACAATCAAACACAAGTTCAAGCAATCAAAACTAGGAGATGCACCCAATTAAAGCTATATGGAGTCAATTAACAAGGTACGCGAAGTATGAGAAGACTTTAAATACCAGTACCCTTACTTCAGGTTCGAATACACTGCCTTCTTAGATATCCATATAAGTGACAAATCATCACCTTAATCATTACAACTATCAAATAGCAAACATCTGCGTTACATTATAAATTTGTTAATCACTATCTCTCCCTTTCTCTAGCTTGAAAGCTTAGATTATATATAGTAGACCTAAAATACATAATCACGTTCTCTTCTTCAGAGGGTACGTTGCAAATAAAATAGTTTTTAAGGACTCAAGATTTCCCAAGAGGATTTGTTAATCAGAAGGACGCAGATAGAGCCGTCACAAAGCAGAATGTCGATAAAATTACCTCATCTCTTAAGAATTTTTCAATACAATTGAAATTTATAATAGTTTATGAAATTTCTGGCTTACAACAAGGTTTCTACATTTTTTCCACTTTTTTTTTATAAACAGGAATTTTTCTTTTACGGTTATATTACTATTTTTTAAATTGATTACTTTCATAATAATTGGAAAAGAAGTAAAACTATTTATTTCAAATTAAATGATTTTAAAAAAAGGTGTTTATTTCAAATAAGATTTCTTGACGATTCGAAAATTAAAAAATGGAATTACGATTATAAACGCACCAAATGAAAAATTGGAAATAGCTCTTACACTAGTATGATTCATAAAAAAACAAATATTAATATTTAATAAATCTAAAAATTTCTTTTTAAAAATTACTTAACTCGGTTTTTTTTAATATTGCTACGCTTTTATGTAAATAAAATAATATTCAATATTGTTATGTGATAAAGTTATGATTTTGTATTAGATCACCAACAAAGAGATCAAAATTTAGTATGACAAATAATCCAATTAACATTCATCAGCTGACTTATTTATAAAATCTCTTAACTGTTACTGAATTTCATCATACAAAATAATAAATCCTTATATCAACATGAAGTAGTTATATCTTTCATGTTTGGTGTAAAAAAAACATATACCGCATTTATTCGAATCTAAGCCGCCATTGATTCTAAGACGAACCTATGTTCTCAACAAGTTTTTGAGAAAAAATAAAGTGTAAAAAGGTTTATCGACATCCGATATTTAAGAAATTGAAAAAAATTAAAACGGGAACTAATAAGAAGTGAACAATTAATTTATTTTACCAGTTTTAAATGCATACATTGTAACGGGTGAACCTTCAACTAATCCGCTAGGGGTAAATGTATGTCTTTTTAACTATGTTCTATTGAAAACTTTCTCCCGGAGAAGACTTGATTTATTGAAATGAGTTGTTATATTTAAAAGTGGACATTTAGGTACGCGATGTGTGTATGTGTGTGTTCATTGAATGTCGACGGATACTCGCTGGATGGCTAATTATTGATAATTGGAGAATAAATTAAAAGAGAATGAGCTTAAGGTATCCGACTACGTTTGTAACCATGCTTTTTCAAAAAGAGTATAAATGGAAAATATTTATGATATTTAGTGTCACTTAGATTAGAAAACGTATATAAAAATATTTTAAGAATATTATTACAATAAAAAAATATTTAAGTACAATGTTTTCACAAAAAATGAACATACAATGACCCATTCTCAAAATATTCTCCTTTTATGAAAAATGCTTCTATTGGAATAATATTTCTCCTGTATGTACCTCAGACCCCTGTACAGAGGCTGAACTAGAATTTTTGAAATATACAACTGAGAAGTGAATTTATCTATATTTTACTACAACAGAGGGGAGAAATTTTAAGAAAAAAACGCCGATAAGTATTTCAATTGTTAATAACTCTGAAAATAATAATTTTTCAAAAATCCTAGTTGAGCCTTTCTGGAGAGAGATGTCTTTACTTTATATAAGCAAAATATTATTATTTTAGAATCATTTTTTTATAAAAGGAGAACATTTTGAAAAAAGGTTATTCTAAGTTAATTTTTTGCCAAAATATTGTATTTAAATACATATTTTTTTCTCAAAATGTTCTTAAAACAATTTTATACATGTATTCTGATCTAAGTGACACTAAAATACATGAAAATTATCGATTTATGTGCTTTTTTAAAATCACGGTTCCGAACGTAGTCGGATACCTTAAGAATTGCGACCATAGATCGTACAAGTAAGATATTTACCGTGAAGTTCAACGTAGAAGTCCAGAGTGCTCCAAGAGTAAGTGGAGTAGATTATACTCATATGTTAAGTATCCTCAAGCCGAGTAATTGCTCCTTTAATTAGTTATGCAGTGCATTTTCAACCTTTAGTTGTTTGGTTTAAGTTAGTGGGATAATAAAGTCTGAGTTTTTGAAACTGGTTATGGCTGATCTTTACTCGAACCTCCAAACACAACAACCGCAAGCCGGTTGTTACAACATGGGCCTGTAATTGCTCTTACCGTCAGTATCATATATATATATATATATATGTTCAATTTCCCCTTAGATGAATTTTTCCGTTTTTGATCCTAAGCCGCACTTGATTTTCAATAGCATTTACGTTCGAAAAAAAAATGGCTTCGATTTGAATAAATACGGTATTATAATTATTATTTACAGATAAATGCTTTGAATTTTGTTGAAATATGGATGAGTTATAAACATTTATTCATTGTTCTACTGTTGATTAAAATTCATTAAAAAATCTTTCCGACGATGTAAAATATCTGATATGATTTCCATACAAAACATTTTATTACATTTTTCATTTTTTAAGTTATTTAATTATTGTGTTGATAAATATTTATGTGAGAAGGAATCGAGTCACCGGCATACGAGTCCTATAGCTCCATCATGTGGCAAAATTAGATATGTTTCTGATAAAAAAAATTTTGTTTCGTGTGGAGTAATGCAGAAGTTAAAATAGTGAGGTTCCATCTCAAGTATCATCCTTGTTATCAGTTAAAAATTATAAGGTCAGTCGTATGTTCTCGTATGAGTTATTTTCCTTGCTGATTACATAACTCGATAAAAAATAAAAACTACTGCGCTGATAATTATATTGTAAAAGACATTATTAATTGTGCTTTTTTTAAAAAATTCAATTTGATTTATTTTAAAAATACTTTGTTGTTATTGCAGTAGAGCTTACTTTTTTTAAACAAGTTCAACGTTCGGATAGTAAGAAAATTTTAATACTTGAAATGTGTTTATTACTTTGTTGTGTAACTTTTAGGGGAAGAAAACTTGATTCTTTTATACTTTTCTACATCTTAATTTGCAGTACAAGCAAAATTACGGCTGCAACGAAGTACAATGAATCGAATGTACATACAAGTACTATTTTAAAAAGAATGTTTCACACAATCACACTTTCTAGGCGAATTTTCCTCTTTTTTTTCAATTAAAGTGAAATAAAAATGTGTATATCGTAAAAAAGCACATTTAAGAAATTAATGGAAAATGAAATAAAACATTGCGTAAATGGTTGTTATTTCTTAATTTTTTTTATTTGTCACGAAGCAAACTCTAATAATTTGCTTTAAAAAGTACTTTTTGTTATATGTTTCAAATTAAATGACTATAAATTCCATGTATGTACTAAAAACATACTCTGTCTTCAATTTCATCTTGGTATTAGAGTATCCTTTTTTCCGTCCCACTAAGATTTAAAGTTCTTCACAATTATAGCATTTTTAGAGTTAATGAAAGAAATTACAATCGATCGGCAATAAATTAATCGATTTCAGAATTCTTATAAATTGTTACACCAAATTCTTGACCAGAATTAGCAAAATGTAATCCATCGAAGTAAAAATGACTTATTATTTATCCGCCCATATAATTTTTTCTTCATAAATTGGAATTAAAAAGTAATTTTTATTCCTTATTAAGAGTATATAAGTACTCTAATGATCTAACAATATTGATTATAACATTTGAGTTATTTGTAATAATTTTTTTAACATTTATAGATATAAGTGTGAATTTTGGATAGATGACTCAAATTTATATAAATTTCCTATTAAGCTTTTTTTTAAAAAAAACCCGAAGAATAAACGTTATGAAGATTGGAAAGATATTCGGAATTTCACTAGAAGATTTCGAAAAACATTCTTTCCAACAAATTGACACTGTTATCATTGTACAGTTAACAGACACACCCATGTCTCTTATGAATATTGAATTGAACCTTACCAGTTCATTTACAGGAAGTAAAGCCTTAATTCTTTTTTGTTTGATTATTTAAGGGATTTTCAACAAGTCCTCTAAAGGGACATATAATCCAGTCATCAAATCATTGAATAGTGACCAATAAATGAAGCTTTGATTCCCCTACAAGTTTTATTTTCATATCCGTTTCATTTGAGGCAATTATACATTGTGTAACGAGCAGCAAACGAAAAAGGAACATTTACCCAACCTCACATCCTCTGTATTCATATATATATATATATATATATATATATATATATATATATACCAAGAATTTCTTCATGTGTTTCGATCAACGTGTCTCCGGACCTTGGGGTTAAAACAAAGGCAGTCTTTGCACAGACCAAGATGCCGTTTGTATGAAAACCATATACCAACAAATAAACTGGGAAAATAATAAGAAATTAACCGGTCACATTTATCAAAGGGGCGCTTGTTAGTCTCTCAGTATGACGTCAATG
Organism: Trichonephila clavipes; assembly: GCA_019973935.1. Lineage (NCBI taxonomy): Eukaryota > Metazoa > Arthropoda > Arachnida > Araneae > Nephilidae > Trichonephila > Trichonephila clavipes. Next base: position 72,558 of record BMAU01000063.1, read on the forward strand.
AATTCCTATTGATACTGTCAGCAGGAACTCGATTTGTCTTCTGATAATTATGTCTTAGAAATAGGCTTTGTAAAACTCATTGCTGGGCAGAGGTAATTAAATAAATGCCCAAAAATAATTATGACTTAAGATCTGTTTGTGTAAATGCACAGGGTATTAAAATGAAAAAAATCCTAAATTCGGGCATTATTACTTCTCTGTATACAGACAAGGTTTTACTATTAAATGCTTAAATAATATTGTCTTTAGTGCATATAGACGTACGGAAATGAATAAATATAATTCTTTCCAGTTGGATGTAATTTTGATTAGGCATTTACTTGTGAGGCTTTTAAATGCGTTTTGTATAAAGGCTTATTTTGATGTTTATAAAAAAAAATCCTGATATGTGAAACAATTATTTGGATTAGGTAACAATATTGTTGTAGTATTAGATTAAGCATGAAGAATTTTAAAGAAAATTTAACGCATTGAAATAAAATTCGTGAAAGTTAAAATTACTTTTTAACATGTCAATTAATATGCATGTTACATAAATGTTTTTAATGCAATCAAAATAGTAACTAAAAGCAGGATCAAATTACATAGAGTCTTAAGACGACATAATTTTTGGTGACCTAGAAATTAAAACCATTTTTTTTTAATTTGGCTTTCTTCTTGGCATGCTCAAAGAAGAAAACTGGCTAGAAAGAAAGTAAGAAGCTTTAGAAAAAGCTAATTGCGTAAAGAATTAGTTCTAATTTATATTTTTCTTTCACTTCTTTATATATATATTTTTCATTCATTTACAAAAATTGTTCATGACAGTTAAATTTGCGAAAGAAAGTAGTATATGTTCTATGTCATGCTTATTCATCAAAGGTCGAGAATTTTTTAGAGAAGAAATTTTTATTCTTATTTGAAATTATTTTATATCTTTTTTGGTAATTATCAGTTAATTTTGCTTCGTTCATATACAGATAAACACACTAAGGTAATGAATAATGGTTATTGCTGGAATGTGCTCACACAATTTTCAGTCGCTACAGATTGCTAAAGATCAATTTTTCAAATTATATTTAAAAAAATTTTTAATGAGGTATGTACTTTAAGTAACAATTTGTTTTCGATAAAGTTTCATCTCGCAGTTAAAAGTATGATTGCTACTAGTATTTATCATTTTTTTTCTTTGCTGGCAATTTTAATTTTGTTTTGGGTGCTTAGATGAAATTACCATCCATCTTTTGCTATGATTCGAATGTCAGCTCTTTAATGGCTCATTTTCATTGATTAAACTATCAATTTATTTTAAATTTGAGTATTAATTGAGAATTCTGTTGGCGAAATTTTATAAAAGGAAATTAGTAACTTGAAAGATTTTTATATTCACATTATTATTCTACCAGAATCCTACTTGAAATTTTTTTCTCTGCCAGTACTGATTCGTTGTTTTTAAATGAGGAGAGAGGGTTAATTTAATTTCGAGAAAAGGTAGTATTATATTTTTAAAAAATCAGTAACGAGGAATCCATCCAGTCTATTAAATGTTTTATTGAAAATATAAAAAGAGGATTTGGATATATGTAATAATTACCGCAAAGTAATACACTTATATCAATTTTTTATGTAACTTTCAAAAAATATCTTTCAAATCTTTATTTATCATATCTTTCAAAATGACGCTGTACTTATATGATACAAAATATTACCTTGCCTTTGAAAAGCTTACATTTTTGAAGAAGTTAACTTGTATATCGTTCCATGCGAGACTTAAATTTTTACACTATATTTGGTTACAAAAACGAAATCTTTAAGAACATAATTTTCAAACGTTTTTCTAGCCGTTTTATCCGTTTCATGACTTAATCGGTTGTATAACCTGATTAAACTTAATATTTAAAGTGCCTCCAAAATAGAAAATAATCTCAGAAATTGCATTATAAATAGCTTCTGTGTGATGAACATTCATATATTACTTCTTTAAAGGTTTAAGAAGTATCCCTTGGAAATCTTCCTTTTTTTCGAATATGTGGTATTTGTTTTATCAATTCTAAACTATGGTTTTTATATATAGTTTGAAAATTCTAAGTTTTTATGCAGAGAGGTTTAAACAAACGTTTTTAAAGCGCATGCATTGTTTTATGTATTTAAGCCACTGACGTCAACTTCCAGAAAAACACATTAGCTATTTACATTGAGCATGTAAAATCCCAGGAAGTACGTTTCATCAGAAGAGTACTTTTTAAAAAGGGAAGCTGTTCTTAGAAGCATCTTTATCAGAACAGTTCCTCTTATGTTCTTCATGTAATTTTTTTTAAATACCAGCTGTGTAAATATTTATGTAAGAAACATGCAAAAACAAAGTAATGCTAGAACCTCGTAAGTAAAATAAGTAAATGGCTATTTAAATTGGTATTAATCATTTTAATGAAAAAAAATGCATACGTGTAAATTATTAAGAGGGCATAATTGAAAACACTGGATGAAAAAAATATCGTTCTTGTTTAAAATTAACTGACATAAGAGCTTTTTGACTGATATCTTGATTTATTATCTATATTTTTTATAACCAAGTCAAAGATTTTTCACTTAGTAAAATAATTTTTATTTCATTATTAAATTCTTCATACAATCTCTTAAGAAATAACTTTCCTAGACAAAGTTGTTAATTGATAGATCGATAAATATTCTTGTTGAGTTTGAAATTTTATTTTGTGATATTTATTTTTTTTCCTCTTAGAATCGTAAATATTTAGTTTATGCCTAAAAATTATCTTCGGACTTTTTAAAGACAATGATTGTTACTAGAAATAAAATAATCAGATCACTGTATTTTGCTTTCATGATATTTGGTTTTTAAAGCAGAGTTGAAAAAACTCCCCTTTTAGTTATCAATATATTTATAAACTAGCTGGTATACCCGTTTTTCGCACGGGTGAACTGAGAAATTAAACAACACAGATTGAAGGAAAAAGAAGTTTTTGATGAGTTAATTTTATGTGAATTGAAAATTAAACAAAAAAAGCTTTTTGCATATCTCAGCTAAACAAAAAAAGAAAGAAAGAAAAACACCTTTGTTAAATTTTAACTATGTAGATCTAATAGCCGATAAAAAGGATTTTTTAAATTTATAATTCCTCGTAACACTCTTGAGGGTCGATTTTTCAAAATACCTCCTTAAGCTGATCTCTGCTCACCAAAAGTAACACATTCTTAAAAATTTTGCGTAATGAACGCTTAAAGTAGTGTAAATAATTTATATCTGAAAGTGTAATACATTAATATTACTTTCTGTTGTATTTATTTTATTTTAAAATTGTAATATTCGCAAGCAACGCCGTTTCTTAAATTATAATGGCGATTCAATGAAAAAGCATAGCGAAATGTTAACGATAGAGTCAAGTTGGCAAATGCATAGCTACTTTGGTAGCTCGAGCTTTATTAGAACTTTGTAAGACCCGCCGTGTAGGGGAGAAATGCACTTTAATACTTTATTCAACCGCATTATGATTTACTGCAGTTATTTTCATACAATATTTTTTTTGGATCACTACATGTACAAATTAAGGGATATACATAAACAAAATACTCCACTTTGGAAAATTTAATCCGTTAGAGCTAATAAATTAATTAAAGATATTCCACTGTAAAATTAATTATGTACACCGTTCACTTAAAATAAGTAGTCAAATCATTTTCCAAGGTCATCATTAACAGACAAAACCATAAGACACTTAAATTTTGACATTAACTATTTTTTTGCGACAAAAATAATAATCTTTGCAATCCGCTGAAAACGCAATATCTGCTACAAAACTGTTCGCCTTCCCCACTAAAATACTCATCATAGAACCCGTGCTACCATATACCTTGGAAGAGTGGATTTCAAAGAATATTACAGCTAAGTATTAGTAGAATATTCCTGCTAAGTTGGTGTTGTGTGGTAGTTAGGAGAAGGGGGTGCCAGCTCAAGTGTCATTCCCGTCACTTGACCATTGTTCAAAATTACGTGGTCCGTCTTCAAAAGCCCTCGTGTAGCTGAACAGTGCGACGTTAATATTCACTCACTCACTCACTGCAAAAAATACAGTGCAGTAGTTATAATTAGTTTTATACTTAAAAATGCAATATCTGCATATTCAATTAAAATTACAGCGTTATAATTAACTACTAACCACAAAAAAATTATGAAAGTTTGTCCAAATGATGTAGTGTGAAAGAGAAAATTTATTTACTATAAGTACCAGAAGCGATAAAAGTAGTTATTTTGAAAATAGATATTCTTACTACCAAATGTGCATAATAAAATCATAAAAAAAAACATTAAAATAAAGAGAGATTTATAACAACCTCTCCCTTCAAAACTTAGTTTTATTCTGAAATAAAAAAAATAGGCATTATTCTGATCACAGGAATTAATTAGAAGCGAGCCCCTTGCGTATCCAAAAAAAAAGAGTTTTTCACAAACAAAAGATAGATATATGCTGACGTGGGCTTTTTTGCAGCTTTTTTGCTTGCAGATGGCAGAATTTTTTCCTTCTTACTTGACAATTATCGTTATATTTTGGACACTTTTTACAAATTTTTATAAATTATAGCCTATGTGTTATTCTGATGTATAAGCTATATTACTGTAAAGTTTCATTAAAATCCATTCAGTTGTTTTTGCGTGAAAGACCCACAAAGATTCTCACAAACTTTCACATTTATAATATATATTAGATTAGATATAAAGTAAATATAGATCGCAATTATCACATTAACACGTTTTTAATATAAAATGTGAACTTCAGTAATATATTAATCTTTTTAAAGCAACTTTTTTCATACTTTCCTGTAAAATTTATCGTTTTTGTCAACAAACCGGGATTTTTCTTTTTTATTCTTGTGTGAATAAAAAAAAAGTTGGACATATATGAATCGAATTGTCCAAAAATTCTATTTTTTCTAATTGAAGATTATCTTTTTCTTTTTCACAATTCTTTGAAAATCAAATAAATGCTAGTTCAAAAGTGCTAAATTCGGACTTAAGGGAAATGTTCAAGTGTTTTCCAATAAAGTTTCTTTAATTTCTCCAAACACCAGCTATATATAGGGTCTTTCATTATCCTGGAGAAAGGTAAGCATTGCGAATTACAATGGAATGTTTTTTTTTAAATGCTGCTTTAATTTTCTCCAGAAGTTCACAGTAGTATTCGATATTAATTGTAGTTTGGATCATAGAAGAATCGACGTACAACACACCAATTTTTTTTCATAATCTTTCGATTTCATAAGTTATTTTTTTTTTGGCATTTAAAAAAAATATAAAAATACGAGTAAGTTATTTGTTTAAAAGAGTTTTTTTTACCTGCAAAATTAAGAATTATCTAGATATAATATTGATAATTAGTATTCATTTATTTCAATGCCATTGCATATTTAGCTATCATTAATATAAAAAAAATAATACATGCAAATATGTAGTATGAGATATTTGAAAAAATTATTGCTTTGCTTTGAAACATACATGTATCGTAAAATTAGAAATTCTTGTCTAAAAACATACATTTTATGAAAAGTTCATTTTTTATTGAATCAAACCCACCATTAATTAATTCTTTTCTTCAAACTTCATATATACTTAGTCCTTTTTTAAAAAATTTTTCCTGTGATCCATATGTATTTATATTGGCGAAAAAACAACATTCTGAATAACATACTGCTATATATCACACAATCTGTCCTTACGAAAACAATTCTTTTGCTTCATTAGTTATTCAGACAAAAGTTGCTTTCTGGAAAAGCGATTTTGGTTTCTTTATCTAGAGAAAAGATATAATGAGACGATAAATCTATATGATGGGCCAGCTGTGCCGAATTTTTCACGCAAAAGTAAAGAGAAAATCGTTTGCAATTGGTGGCCTGGAACTTTCTTTTTTCCGCTATCTATACTAAAATGAAGGAGGGGAAGGAGGGACTTGAGATTCATGGGGGGAGGAGGGAAGTCGTTTTTCCAAAGGACTTCTTTGTAAATTTCGGTGGCAGTTTCGGTGTCGAAACTTGAAGATTTAGTATTATTATTATTTCCCTTTAAGGCTGAAAATGTGCAAATCAAATCCCTTTAATTTTGCACACACAGATATTTTCCTATTTTGAATCTTGTGTTTTTTCATAAATATTACGAAACAATTTTGCTTCTAGCAAACATTAGTTCATTTCAGGATTTAAATTATCAATCAATCAATACCCATCAAAGCAACTGTTATTTGTTTGTTTGACCCAAGTTAGTCTTTGAGTTCGACACCCCTGTTGTACAGGATTACCCCTCTTAGTGAGGACCCCGCAATCGTACTGTTAGTAATTCGAGTAATAAATTTTAATTAGCATTGATTGATATACTATTATGTAATTTGGAAATATTTTGTCCCAAATGATTCCCACCGAAATATTTCCTTTGATATATTGTCAAAATAACTAATTCTGATTGGTTAAGGCAGCGCTTCTCTGCATTTACACTGATATTATACACTTATAAATGTATCAGTATTGTTCAATGCACTTCATAATTATCTTAACGATACTAAGTTAAAAACAAGTTTAATAATTACCAGTGACTGGATCGGTTGGTCATACATAAAATTATGTGCAAAAATTAACACTTATCTGGATCATTTGTACAGCTTATAATTAAGCCCTTAACTGCAGATTAAAAGTTACGCAATTCACTCCCCATTCCACCGTTTTGCACGTATGCACGCATATATGGTGTATTTGGGGGGAGGGAGAAACAGAAAATATAAGAATATATCCTCTGTGAAATAAGTAAGTCCTTCTCAAACAATATTAAGATCATTTTATTGGATTGCAAAGTCTTTGGAATAATATTTTGGATATAAGTGAACATATTTTTTGGAAAGACGTATATTAAGTCCTGAAAAATTCACGCACGGACTGAGCGAGACGTTTTCGCCTTTGGCGAAGAGTTTAAAGTCGTTGAGAAAGTTGATTTAAAGATTGTTTTTCTCGTTTTGTTATGAGTTACTCTTAAAAGCAAAACATAACCTTTAAAGCCTTATTGTGTGTTTTAGTAACAATGTCAAAATTTAACATACTACTTCCGTTCTCCAACCCATGGATCAAAGGGTTGGTTCAACTTTTAAGGCTTTTTATTTTAAGCGTGTAAACGCTCTTTCTTTGATCACATTTTGGAAAAATTACAACATATGAAATGCTTTCAAGAATATTGGACACGTATGGAATGAAGTAAGTGAAAATAATATGAAACCTCTGTGGGAACATGTTTATCATTGTGTTGATGATTTCTTCAGCTTTAATCGTATACAACCGCAGCAGATGTTATTAAAGTAGGCGTGATTTAGGTTTCAAATCACTAAATGCTGCCGAGGCCATAGATGGAGTATATTAAAGAGGGCTTTAAGCTTCTTGAGAATTATTATATCATCAGCACAGAAGATGGAGCTTATGAAGAAGAAAGAGAAATTTTAAAAAAATGTTCAAATAGAAAGAATCTTAACTTTGAATAACCTTGAAGAATTATTCAATGTCGTGAGAGAACGCGTGAATTGATTAAAGAAAAGGAACCAGATAAAAATAGTAGCATTGAAAGAAGACGAAAATGGAAAAAAAAAATATTCTATGATATCACTGTTACGAGTGGAAAAAAAAGATAAGAAAGTTGATTCTGGAAATACTTTGGTTGATTTTCAAGTAAATAAAAAATATTTTCCTTTTTCTTTATGTAAACAATAAGCATTAATAATGTTCCATTATTTTTACTTCTCATATTTTTATTATTTTTCATTAATTTTAGGCATATAAATATTTTTATTTTAACAAAATTTAATAAGAATAAATAACCGTATATTGCGGCGCATAAGGCACACTTTAACACGAAAATTAAAAACAAGAAAATTTACAGGTGAGCCCCCTATACGTCGGATATAAAAATGATAGTTTAAAAAAATTTAGATAAAATGATAAAAACATTAGATTTTTCTGCATGTATGTAAATACTGTTTATTTAAAAGAAATGACATACACTTTATGAACTTTCATTATTGGATATCATGAAAATTTCGATATATTTGTCTTTCGTTATATCTTCATGAACATCATCGAATTCTATTTCACACACACACATTTTTTCACTATCATTGTTACTTTGATTTCTAAATAAATAATCATATCCATTCCATGTACTGTTAAATATATACGATTTTTAAATGAATTTTTATTCCTCATTCCATACTTTTGTTATTCACTCACAATTTCTAGACTGAAGGACAGCAGCATTGTACATGTTTCTTTATTAAAAATACGGTGGCAAAAACGATACTTATTTTCTTATAAAAATGTTTCACTCAGCGGTACTTTTAAGGAACTAATTAAAAAGTATATAGTGAGGTATTCTTGTTCATAATTCATAGTAAAATCGCCTGCCATTAAAATGAACTAATCTCTCTCTAGATAAAAAAAAGCTTTTCGTGATGCTGTTACAAATGTTTGACGTAGTTAAGATTATCTGCAACAAATAGCGCCAGGATATTTTTTAAATAAATTTATTCTTGGTTACGAGTACTTTAGAACTACATAATACAAGTAAATTATAGTTCTACTATTTTAGCAATCAATATGAACAGTGGTATAATTTGTAATATTCATCCCCCCTAGTAATATTCATTACATGTAGTTTTTTCGGCAAATTATTTTTTTCAGCAAATAATGTTTCGAATTTCATTTGTTTTTAACGGGTTTTTTTTTTTCAATTTTAGTGTTATTAGAAAATAAAAGCTTTTATAAATTCACAAAATACTGAATTATACATTAGGATTAATTCATCATATCTACTGGGAAAAAATTAGTTATGTTAACGGCTTTTAAAAAAAATTATTCGATGTCGCGATTTTTATTAAAAGCAGAATTTTTTAATCATTTTTTTCTTGTTTCCGAATTTTTCTTCTGAAGAAATATTTTATATATTTAGTTAATTACATGAATAAAAATAAATAATGGTAATTAAAATCTCTACAGTAACCCTAAAATAAGTGGGCGGTTGTCTGAATCGAAACTTATGACCGGCGACGCTGAGTTGGATCGTGATTTCTCTAGTTTTGGTTCCATGAAAGAGATCATCATGTGAATAATTTGGAACTTAGTACATAACATAAATTAACATTCAAAGTCTGTTTGGTGAAATGTAAAAATTAAGAAAATAAGGCATCATTTTAAATGACATTCTCATAATTTGAGAGGGATTCGGAATTATTGCTTTGGTACATGACCGTAGCTACTGCCGTATCAACCGTATTAGTGATACTTGCCCCCCCCTTTAAGTTACAGGGGCCCCAAATGTGTAACTAGAGTTCCACTAACACGACTCTAATATCTAAAAAAGGGCATCGAAGGAATTTTGATACAGGGCCCACTTAGAATTAGCTACGCCAATGCTTTGGTACTTAGTTACTTCTGAGATACATTAATAAAAATTAATTTTGGGACTTGATGTAAATTTTACTAGTTTTTTAAGGTATATTAAAGCTAATTTTTAACTTTTTATTATTCTGATAACATTACCTGAAATGTGTCAATATTATAATAAACACTGCGGGACATTGAAAATGTAGCAGAAGGTGTCCAGAAAGTTTTACAAATTTTAGGGTAAATGCTCCTTGCCAAGTAATGCAAATGATATGAAATGCGCTACTCTTTGGTACGCGTTTTTAGGTTATAAGAGAAGGAACCTGCAGAATAGACAATATTCGTGCCGTTATGTCTGCCAAGGAAATCACCGCAGACATTCCTTTTTTGTCTCAGATAATAATATATTGTAGTAGAAGATAAGACCAGGCAGCCACTGGGTATAAGCGATTTATTTCGCTGGCACCCGCTTCATCTAATTTTCGACCAGGCAGCCCCCAACGGTGGCATAGTTGCAGCAGACAATTTTACAAAGGGCGTGGTGATTGGATTGAGAACGGCAGGTTTGTCCGTTGGCAGGTGTGATATAGAAATATGTTTGTGATCATATCTGCAAAAACGTGTAATTATTATAATTATTTTATGATTTAAAAATGTGGCTAGAATATAAATATTTGACTCCTTGTAAACTATGCTCTTAAGAAAGGTGAGAATGAAATGTAAATCATTATCCATACTGTTTTAGCTAAAATTATGTATTCAATTGCAAAATTATTTCAAAGAAAATTAAACTATATAATTTTTTTAAGAGATGGCAAAATAAACATGATGAAAAAGAAATGCACAGAGTGAAATTTTTCAAAAAGTAGAGGAAAAAAAGGAAGATTTACATTAATTTTCATTAGGCAGTAGTTTAGGCAAAGAATACTGTAAAAAATATCCCCCTTATCCAAAAAAAAATCCAGAGATATTTATTAACTTTTTGATAAATACAATAATTTGTATCTATTTAAGTCATCAAATAAATAATTCATTAATTAGATTCGATTCAGAAATCAAATTTAATCATTCTTTTAATTATCTATTAGAGATCATTTTTTTCACATATTAAAATAAATAATGCTGACAACGGAACAAATTTCAAAACTAAATTTGAATTAAATTAAAACTCTATGAATTATTTCCAATGTTTCTCCCTCTTTCTTTCTCTCTCAGCAAGCTATAATATATCATACACTTATGTTTGAAAACACGCATGCTTATTTTTGTACTAATTTCAGTTGCAATACAAAAAAAAAAATTCATAAAAGAATAGTTTATCGACTCTTTATCGTTCTTACTCAAGAACATATAATTATATCATAGTAACTCATATATATATATATATATATATATATATATATATATATATATATATATATATATATATATATATATATATATAATTATATTACATTATGATAAATTCATTTGTATTTAATTAATCAACATATGATTTCAAGTAACATACCTTTCATTTATTAATATAAAAATTAATTACATAAATAATTGTAATTATATTATACATGAATTGCGTTAAATTGAAAGAAGATGCCTTCTAATATAATTTTCTGACTACGCCTTCGTCCCTGAATGAAAAAAATTAAAATATAAAAAAAACCCAACTGTATAACGATGAGTCATGGTTTGGGTTACCATATAGAGATTCTTAAAGATATAAAAATAATTCTTAACTGTGACATTAGTAATGGAAGATAAAATTGGTTACTTTTTTCGTTTCAGAAAATAGTTGACATTAGTTTTTTAAATAAATTTTTTACTCATATTACAACTTCAGGGAAATACTTCTTCATTAGAAAAATACTTTCAAGTTCATTTTCTTTCTCAGTAGTATGATTTGGAAGCGATCTTTCCTTTTATATATATATATATATATATATATATATATATATATATGTCAGGTTTGAAAAGTTTAGGTTCAAAATTAAGGAAGTAATAAATGAAAATAGAGCGAACTCTTTACCATCGCGTAAGGATTTATGAGTAAACAAGCCTGTTAAAAGGAGCAACGAGCGCTGACGAAGGCGAACGCATACTAGGAAGGACTTGGCTGGTGTCTCCTCGCTGCGATGTTGTATTTGGTAACGCCCGGTTGCGCGGCAAAAGGTCCGCCATGTTAGATTTATATGATGAAAGCGTAATAAAGGAATATTGTGAAGATGATGATCTCCTCATTTTACCAGCAGGCCTGGGGCCTGTCAAGAGCCGGCAGGATGATTTAAAGTACTGCAAAATACGCGAGGAAACAAATGGAATGAACTTCAAAAAATATTTTTTTCGAACGAGCGACTGCATTGAAAACGATACTACCATGGAAGACGACTCTTTCCGGCAGGAGTCACCAGTCAACACATCCAGGAAACTTTTTTTTTCCTGAATTTGATCTTAATAAGTTTAGTAGTTGTAAAAGTTTTATGGACTGTTTTGATCAACAATGTTTGGAATATCAAAAGAAGAACAATGGAAAAAAGCAAAATTTGAGTGGGATGATGATGAGGAATTCTTTTTCATCACCAGAGAAATTTACCCCTTTTCATCTCCTAACCAGATAAAACGTTGGGGGCTTAAGAGAAAGTTTAAAGGTGAACAGAAAAAGACACGTCCTGTGACAAAAGTAGATAAGTTTATCGAAGAAATGAATAAACATTTTTCTGATTTAGAAGATACTGAACTTATCATTGATTAGTCTCTAAGTCAAGACTTGGAATCATCTAAATATTCCAAAAATATGAAAGAAATAATTTTTGATGAGAAATGATGTATAATTCTTGCAGGTGTGTATCAATTTTTTTCCGATGTTTGAATTCTTATGCACATATATTTTTATAAATCTGTATATTTACAATTTTTTTGATATATTAAGTGATAATTAATGTTGTAGATATGTTTTGAATAACATTTGAAATCCATTGGGAGCCACAAAGAGCCACAAAGAATTCATTTAATTTCAGACCTTCCTATAAGTTTACATTTTTTATAGAAACAGTCAACAAGAATCTAAAGAAATACAAACACAGATAGAAGAATTGTTAAAAGCAGGTTTTATTAGACCCTCTCATAGCCCATATGCTGCCCCCTGTAACTTTAGCATACAAAAGGATGAAGGAAAAGATCAAGATTATGTATCGATTATAGAAAACTAAATGAAATCACACGAAAAGATTCCACCCCTGTACCTCTGATAGACTTTGTAATTGATAATTTAACTCATGCTAAATTTTTCTACGCTCGACTTAACAAGTGGTTATTGGCACATTAAAATTCATGAAAAAGACGCAGAGAAACTGGCTTTCACAACTAATTTTGACTCTATGAATGGTTAAGACTTCCATTTGGCTGGAAAAATTCACCAGCTGTTTTCCAAAGAACTATAAGACAAATTTTACAAAAATATCAGTTAATTTTTGCTTTAAACTATTTTGATGATATAATAATTTTCTCACAATCTTGGGAAGAGCATTTAACTCATTTAGATACAATATTTCAAATTTGTAAAGAAAACATTAAACTTAAAAATCAAAATGTCAGTTTGCACAGGAAAAAAATAAAATTTTTAGGATATGAAATAACACAAGGTCATTATTCCCAAGTAACCAAATATTGAAACAATTAGAAAATTAGCACCACCTAAAGATGTGAAAGAACTCCAAAGATTTCTTGGTTCCATCAATGTTTATCAAAAATTTATTAAAGATTATGCAAAACTTAGAGTACCATTAAATAAACTACTTAAAAAAGATGCAATTTGGAATTGGTCACATGAATGTCAAGAAGCTTATCAAAAGTTAAAGAATTGTTTAATCTCAAAACCTATACTTAAATTATACAACTCACAATATCCATGTCATGTGTTTTATGCAAGGAATCAATAGGTGTAGTCTTGAAACAACAACACCCAGATGGAACACTTTACCCCATAGCTTATCACTCGAGACAATTACTTAAACATGAAAAAATTATACAATTTCAGAAAAAGAGTGTTTAGCAATTATAGATGCCTTAGATAAATTCACTGTTAAAACATGGATCCAAATTCACAATACATACTGACCATGCTGCTTTACAATGGCTTAAAAGTGTAAAACATTTAACTGGACGTTTATTTCGGTGGAGTTTAAAACTTCTCAGTATGAATATTCGATAGTTTATATAAAAGGTAAATTAAATGTTGAAGCAGACATGTTGTCGAGGAACCCTGTATGCCATTATATATCACCCATTTGTCATTTTTTAAATACTGATGAAATTATTAAATACCAAAATTCAGAGAACATTAATGATCCAAAATATATAAAAATTAATGATGTATTAACAGTTAAGAAAAAGAATTTAATTAAAATTGTAGTACCGTTATCTTTGAGAGAAAAATTAATTACAACTGCACATGAACAATTTGGTCACCCAGGTGTAAAAAAGATGTTAAAATTAATTTCTCCAATTTACTACTGAAAGACATTATATTAGACATTTCAAATTTTGTTAAATGTTGTGAAACATGTCAATTGAATAAAAGTCTACACAAAAAAAAAAAGTATGGATTATTGCAAGAAGTTCCTGTAGCAGAAGAACCATTTGAAATGATTTCACTAGACACTGTAGGAGGATTTAATTATCATAATTCACAAAAGAAATACCTGCATATTGTTCTGGATCATGCTACCAGATATGCTTGGACATTTCCATCCAAAAGTGTCACTTCTGAAACTTATACAAATTAAAACAAATTTTTCAATTCAATGCCCAAAACAACTTTTAAGTGATAGAAATGCTGCATTCACTTCATCTAAATTTAAGAAATTCTTAAAACATCATAATATTAGACAATTACTAACTTCAGCAAATAGACCACAATGCAATGGAAAGAATGAAAGAGTTAATCAGACATTAGTAGCAAAATTAAGATGTAAAGTTAATTCAACTACAAAAACTCCTTGGACAAAATTATTAGAACAAGTTACATATGAATACAATAACTCGCCACATGATGTTACTGGCTTTCCACCTGCATATTTAATGTTTGGAACTTTGCCATATGATTCGCCATTACCTAATCAAGTAAAATTAAACTATCCACCTATACAACAAGCTAGACAAATTGCAGTAAACAGAACAATTAAGCATCATAAGATAAATAAACAAAGGTATGATAAACATTATGTTGATGCAAAATTTAAAGTTGGAGATTTAGTTTTATATCAAAATTTCTCATACCCTAATTCAAGTAAACTTCAATCTCCTTATAATGGTCCTTTTAAAGTTGTCAAGGAAACTCTCAAATGTTACTTATGAAATAGATAAAAAATCAATACAGGAAAATTAACAGATATTGTTCATTCTACAAGATTAAAACCATTTCATTCAAAATCCAATTTCCATTATGCTAAATTCTTATTTATATTTGTTATAGAGTTTGTTTTCTCAAACATTGGGGAAGAAGAAGTGCATTGTAATTTTAAAAGAAGTGCATTGTTATAAAAATAATAATAATAAAAGTTGTGTTTAAAATTTGAATTTAATAATTGTTTACATTATGAAAATCAAAATTATATGTAATTTAATTTGTATTGTATCTTTATTCATAATGAACACATTATGGAAGACTATTTAAAAAAAAAAAACAAACAAATAACTAAATTATGGACTGTATGAAAACATTGTGATGAGGTCATTTTACGATACATTGTGTTAGAGTAATTTCATTGTGATTATTTGTGATAAGTATATTCTGAAAGTAAAATATAGTGTATGTGATGTTATGAAGATTTTATTATGGTTGTATGTTTTTGAAATGAGTTGATTGAGTAGAGATTCTAATAATAAACAAAAGAACTGTGCGATAGACAATAATTGGATGAGGAACATTGAACTATGATTTTTCCAAGACAGGACTGTGTGAAACATTACATTGATTGAACTTTTACCTGTACTTGATATATCTGAAATACCCTTATTTTTCTTTGCATTTTATATTTCTAGTGATATTTTGATATAATGTTGATGTTGTGTTTATTTTGATAAATTTCTGTGTTATAGTTATGTAATCTTTTCTTTTTTGGGAGCTCTTCTAAAATCATGTTGCTGTTAGTTACTCCATGTATGTCTTTTTTATGTATTTACTTTACCATTATTCCTAAAATCATGTTGCTGTTAGTTACTTCCATATATGTCCTTTTTATGTATTTACTTTACCATTATTCCTAAACTCATTTTGCTATTACTTATTTTATATCTATTCTTTGTATGTACTTACTTTACCATTATTCCTAAAATCATGTTATTTACTCTATACCTATTCTTTCTATGTATTTATGTACTCATTATATTCCAACATTCAATACCATTTTGAAGTACTTGTAACTTTTCAACATTTATCACTTTATTAACATTGTTTACTATTGGTGCACATTTAGTGAGAATTTCACTTGATCTTATGTTATGTTGTTTAGTACTACTATATTTTTTTGAATGTGAATTATCTTTCTTATGTTTTTATTAACCTCATTATTATTATAGTCATAGTGGAAGTATTAGATGTGATATTTTTCAGAAAACAATTCTATGTAACACAAAGTTTTATACCAAATTTTTGATACTTTGTTATTCATTATTGCTATTTTTTTGTACATGTCAGGATTCACCAGCCCACTCTTTTACACAATTATTATATCTTCTAGATTTTTTATTTCATTTGGGGAATTTGATATAATTGAAATATAATTTTTTCCCTGGGACTTGCCAGTCAGAATTGGCCAAGACTTCAGCGGAGGGGGAAATTTGTCAGGTTTGAAAAGTTTAGGTTCAAAATTAAGGAAGTAATAAATGAAAATAGAGCGAACTCTTTACCATCGCGTAAGGATTTATGAGTAAACAAGCCTGTTAAAAGGAGCAACGAGCGCTGACGAAGGCGAACGCATACTAGGAAGGACTTGGCTGGTGTCTCCTCGCTGCGATGTTGTATTTGGTAACGCCCGGTTGCGCGGCAAAAGGTCCGCCATGTTAGATTATATATGATGAAAGCGTAATAAAGGAATATTGTGAAGATGATGATCTCCTCATTTTACCAGCAGGCCTGGGGCCTGTCATATATATATATATATATATATATATATTTATATATATATTTATTTATATATATAATATATATATATATATAATATATATATATATATATATATATATATATATATATATATATATATACATATATAAATGTGTGTTACCTTTCTCTCATTATATTATATTTTATTTTTATTCTTTATAATAACAAAATTCTGAATGTATTAAGCGCATCAATATTTTATCGTATCTTAGAATAGTCTAATGCATTACTGCTCTCAACGTTATGCCAAATGTGCTTTTTAACAATTTACTCAATACTTATATAAGGTTTAAAATGCTTACAGTAGTGAGAATCATATGTCTGGTTCAACTTTCAGCGTGATTAATTGAAAATAAACGTAAAAAGAAAAAAAAACCACAATATCAAACAATTCTTAAGAATTTTAATTTCTATAAAAACTTTCATCTAAAATTAGGTAATAAATCCCCAATACAATACTGATGAGGTACTAAGCAGTTTACTATGTAGATAATTTCTCGAGTTCATGAAACAGAATAAATCTATATAAGATATGAAATAATGAGTTCACCTTGTTTTTAAACAGGAAGAACAGATACTCAGTTTATGTAAAGTAATATTTTTGTAAATTATTCGTATATTCTGTTACTTTTCTGACTTCGAATCTAGGTGTGGGTTCGATTCTTTAGTCCATAATGCTGAATATTTGGATTTTTAAACACTTGTGATGTGATGAATTCTATTCGGTCTGTGAGATAAGGAATATTGAATGGGGTACATTTATTTTAGGTACCAGTGGAAGTGGTCCATTCGCCCTCTTATCGTGAGTCAGTATGGGAAAGTACACCTCCGATGATCTTCTCATAATTTTAATGGAACATTAATTCAAAACCAATAAATTTTAAATATCATAAAAATGACGACAAAATATTTTACATATGGAGCAATTGTCAAGTTGATTTTGAGTCGTGGTTGAATTTCTATAAATATAACTACTATATACTTATAATTTTACAGCCAGAAATCTATGGAATTATTTTTTACACTCAAATTTTAATATTTATCTTTTAAAATCAATGTTTTCAATAGTCAAATCCAAGTTTGATTTTTTGAAACAAGGTCCATTATTTACTTTTAAATATATAAACTTTAAAAAAAAATTCAGTGAAAAAACTTTTTAAGTTGGTATTATATAATTTTAATTTCTTTTTTCAAAAATTCAATTCATAAAAAATGACCCTCTAATTTTTTTTAAAAAATTTTTTGTTTATTTATTTTTTACATTTTTATGATTAGTACCATTTACACTAAACACGAGCGATTAAGCTAAGCGAGACATTTAATTATCCCTTTTCATCCCATCTTCTCACTTTTTCTGCTCTCTCTTTTTAAATCTTTATCGAGATGTGAATCCCCTTCCCCCTTCACAGTAAAAGTAAATAATATAAAATATAAAAGATGCGAGCGAAACATGTTTATTACAGGCCTTTGGCCTCCTAAACTACTCCATACGATCCTTTTTCAAGGAAAAAAAAACAGGGAGCAAAGGGAAAAAAGAAGGAAAAAGATTAGATGGAACACACAGTGCGGTCTTTATGAAGGCTCTGCTGTATAAAATGTGTTTTCTGCTGAGGCGCCAGTCTGGCGTTGAATCTACATAAATCTGTTGTCGCCGAAGATGAAGTGGAAAAGTGTCGTTTTTGTATTAATTTGTCAAAACTGATTGATTTGAAGCTGCGATTGAGTATTGTTTGCCGATTTTAAAACTTGTTGGCTAACAATTATTGTTTTGATGATTTCTTTTCTTTTTGGAGGAAGTCGAATTAAAGATATAATATAGTCTGGAAAGTTTTGATTATGCATAATATAAATTAATTTGATACATTTAAAAAATGATTCACACTTGCCGAATCTTAAAAATCACGTTGAATTAATTTCCATTATTTCTTTTTCAGATGTCTCTTTTAATTTACTGATAGCGTGAACATTAATATATTGTTACTTAACTTTGATAAGAAATAAAAATTAATGTTAAATGAATGAGGGGTTTTTTTTCTTGTTCGAATGTCTTTCAGGAAAATAACCCCTTAATCCTTTATCACTTCACATGAAATATTTTCTATAAGTATTAAATAAAATATTAGATTATCCATTTCTATACTAAAATAAATTACCTCCCAATTGTAAGAATTACTTTTCTTAATTTTGTTGAGGTTGGACACAAACTTCATAAACAATTCTTCCATATAGAAATTAGATTAAAAGCCCACTTTTTAATTTTACGGTTCAACTTAATAAATTACATGGTAATCAAAATTATAAGCTAGTTATTGATTCCTAGCATTCATTCAAAAATGTATCTTATCTAGAGGTTTTGGAGATTAACAAACGTTCTAGAATTAAATGGACACACACACATTGTCTCATCTATTAAATGATTTATCAACTGACATGAAGTTCACCAATAAAGATTAAATAGTTATGATCATCTTGATCTTAGTTGTAAAATTGTGGTAAATATAACGATCGATTATATTAAATTTTAATTAATTATATTAAATTTTTATAATAAAAGCAAATGATTGTTATCCATATTTTTTTTCTCTTCACTTCAAAGGAAATAAATATAAAAATACACGTAAAAAAGTAAGGTAATCTTATATATATTTTCCTTTCAAACATAAAAAATTTAAGTGACCTGAAAAAAAATGAACATTCATATAACAACCTTTTTATGTAAAATTGTGCACAAAAAAGTAACTCTCCAAAAATCACATAACAATTATTTGCACGTTTAGAAAAAGTATGGTTCCATCAAATTACAGGTAAATAGTAAAAAAAGCTAGAAGAATCTTGAGCTGAGAGTACTCCAACAACCTCTCTGATATCGCATATTTCACGTTAATAGTTGCATTGAACACATTTGCAACAACATGTTAAATATAAAGAATGAGTGGGTGTTTGATGTTGTCACGCTATGAAGTTACACTAATACTACTGGGGACTGACCTTGGAAGACTGAACCGCGGTCAAGTGACGAAGACGACACCTGAGCTGCCATCCAACTCTTCAAACTTCCACACCATGCCAACATGAGAACTTTGAGCCTTGTCATATTTGGCATGCAGCATCCGCCCCCTTACACTGTGGGTGTGAGAACTGATAATAGCTACAGCTGATGAGTTATTTTCAGTAAGAACCCCCTCTACTTTTTGCTTATACAACAAATGACTTTCATACAGAAAGATTAATATTAAATTGTCGAGAGTTGCGAAAATGAGCTGTCACGCTTTTTGGTTTATGAATATGATGTAATACTGTAAGACCAACAGTATTTCATTAAATTTAGAATTAAAGCTTTCGAATTAAATTTTCCTTAATAGTGAATGGATGTCTGTAAATTTGACACATTTAAAATTGATCGGAGACAGTGGCGCACACAGGGGGGTCCTGGAAGTCCGGACCCTCCCCCAAAGCCCTTGATTTTTTTTCCGATTGATTATAATTCTAAGTACATAGTACGTAAAATTTAATTAAGTATTTGTTATTAATGATTAATTTTATGAATTAATGCTAATTATTTATTCAATAATTAGTTTTTTACTGTGTTTTGTTCCCGAAAATCGACAAAATCAAAAGGAGCATGATACAAGAATGGTGAACTTTCAACCCCGGACCCCCTCCTTGAAAAATTCCTGTGTGCGCCACTGATCGGAGATATAATTTCCGACAGCCAAAACAAGTACAAACTTATATTTACAAAAATTGCATCTAATTTTATTGTAAAGCTGTTAACAGTTTATACTTTATATACAAAATTTTAAAAAATGTAATCCAACGTTTTATGTTCGCTTTACAAATTAACTATCAATAATATATAACGTCGCTTAATATTATAATCAGAATTCTTACAGAAGCGAATCCATCTCAACCTCAATTTTTGAGGTAAACATTAATTAATTTGTCTATATTTATTCATTCAATTTAATAAACATTAATTTCAAGTAAAGCGATTAATTCATGAGACATCTTCATCAATTCATTTATAAGTATTTTTTTATATTATTAATTTGTTAAAAATGTTTTTTTTTAAATTTCAGAATTAGAGTTTCACGAAGTGTTAGATTTTTATTAGATTTTTGTTGTAAGATGGAAAGGTCGTGAAGATCTTTGTTATAATTGTTTTAATTTTCAGAACACTGCTAAATTTTTTTTAGTAATATTTACAAAAAATAATAATAAATAAATAAAGTAAAAAGAAAAATAACGAATAAAATGACAAAATTTAAGAAAAAAATAATCTTAATGGGTTAATGGTATTGTTTTTTCGTTCATACAGACACAACTTCTAGATAAAATAGATTTCTTTATTGAAGTTACATATATATATATATATATATATATATATATATATATATATATATATATATATATATATACATATATATATATATATATATATATATATATATATATATATATATATATATATATATATATATATATATATATATACTTTCATAACTTATTTAAAAGACTAAATGAGAGAGAATATTTTCCTTTTTATCTGCGAATTATTCTAAAATCCTTTTAATTACATGTTTCAAACTATAATCTTGAAATATTCATAATTTATAGAATATTTCACATCGCATTTTAAGTATGCTAAATTTATTTATCGTACCTATAAAAAAAAATTTACGTTACTTTTATTTATTTTCAAAATGCAAATTCTTGTGCCCTTAGTTTAATAATTGAATAATAGATGGCAGCACCACAATTTAATTTGGGACCTCAAGTGATTTATTTATATATGCTCTTCTCATATATAGAAGTTCCCAAAGTTTTTGTCTTATAGACCCCTTATCATGTCTTTCGGTTTGGGGTAGACCCCCTGCTTGCCTAATATTGTGTTTTTACAAATTTATCAACTTAAATGTATTTTTAACAGCGTACGAACAGTTATTACTTCACTACAATTAGAAATGTAAGTCCTTTAGACTTAAATTTCTAACTGTAGTGAAGTATAGTGTTTAAAACTTGAGAAACCCATGTTTACTAATTAAACTGAAATTAAATTAATGCATAAAGTAATAGTTACATGAAATAATTGATGAACCGGGTGCTTCAATAACAAATTTTCAACATTTGGCATCAATCTTGTCAGGTTCAACCTTAAAACTTTTTGGTTAGTAGTGTCCAGTCTTTTTCTTTCTTTCTTTTTTTACTTTAGAGACAGACAAACACGCTGAAACACCTTCTCCCTAGGAAAAGCAATTAAAAACTTTCTCACAATACTCTATTATTTGGGATAAATAACAGATGTCTTTTTAAAGCCAAAATTGCTGGCATTCGTTTCTAAATTTTACTTTAAGATCTCTTTTAATGCCTATTCCGATCAGTTCCTCTTGTAATATGATATTTTTTTTATTCAATGTGACCATATGAATTCATTGCGTGCTGGAGTATAACCATAGTCAAAGCATTTTCAAGCCTAGTTTCAGAATCTGAATAAAAGACAAATGTTGAACGTAGATTAAAGCTTCATTTTCCTGGCAGATTGCTTGTGGCTATAGTTCAGAAACTGGGAAAATTCACGGCGTCCAATATTATACTCCTTTGGTTTAATTCTAGCAAGAAACTCTGAAATGATGGTCCTTGTTTTAATAAAACTTATGCTGTCACTTTGTAACTGCAAATTAACCTCATTAAATTAAGTAAATAAATTTGTTAAATAGGTACATTCTGCTTTCCATTTGATTAAATTTTCTTTTAAAATTTAATTCACTATCTGGTTCAATGAGAGTTACTATCATAGACCCGCATTTACACCCCCATGGACCCCTAAATCATTTTTTCGCTGACCTGGACCCTTTGTAGATTATCATAGACCCCTAGGGATCGATATAGACCACTTTGGGAATCTTTACTCTAATATAATATTTCTTATTATAGTAGAAAGTACTTAATTTATTTTACTAAAATTTGAAAATCGTAATGAATTAGTTACAATAACAATTCTCTGTGTGAACGCTATTTTGATCAATGATAATAATATTTACTTTGAATTTTAGAAAGGAGTGCGGTTAGAGGAGGGGAGTTTTTGTGTTTGCAATTTTCTAAGTAAAATAAAGTATAAGAAATTATCACAAAATGTAAAAGTATATCGAGGCATGTTTTTTATGGTTTTAGAAACATATTTATAATTATAGCAATGCTATTTAGTACCTAAAATTCATCTATTGTTTTTGAAAGCGAATAAATGCATGGGAATATTTATTTAAGAGATTTCATGAGATAAAAGTAAATAAAGTTGTTTATAATATATTTAATCATGGGAACAATTGATGAGAGAAATAATAAGGCTGGAGATCGTTTCGATTGAAAAAAAATATGGGGCTACGGATACCTACAAGATAATTGTATATATTGTTCCACTATGAACTTGATTTACTTCGATTATAATCTGCATTTCATTTTTCAAATCAGTATTATCTTAATTTACTAATAACAACAGGATTCAACTATTAAAATTATATGATATAATATGCATTCATGTCCCTATATCAAATCAGAACCACCGGTTAAAAAAACAGTTTAATTTCCTGTTTTCTTCTAACGATTGGTTATACATAAAAAATGATGCATGATTATGGCTTTTGGATAATATGAAGTACAGAATTTTTTATTTTATACGTGATTAAAAGTTCTTTGAATTTTATGATTTGTTTTATTACATTTTTTTACTGCCCATATTCTCTTATGAATAATTGCATTGTATTCTCAAACTTATGCCTTTCATATGCATGCTCTTATTCTTCCATTTACACCTTAAACTTTAGTAGTTAAGAGTTTCTAATAACTTTTTGAGCTAACAATTATGATTTACCAGGCTACTATACAGTACACTAAAACTCAATCTGTGTTTGTTTTCTTATTTACGTCAAATTCTATGTTTATATAAATTTACTGCCACTAAATATCCTTCAAAACTTAATTATCGAACACCTTTATTAAATAAACTTGATTCGAAAACACTTCTTGTAAATTTCTGTGGTAACTTATTTTGTGTTTCACTTTTGGTTAACATTTGGTCAAGTAATTGTTTTTGTGTGTGTGTGTGTCTATTTTATATTAGTAACTTATAAACAAAAATGTATAAATTTAAGGATTAGATCGCTTATTGTGATTTATAACTCAACATTTACTCTAAAACTCTCAATATTAATATCAACAAAAGCTTATTTTGGTCTACTATCTTCTGATTATCATTTTGAAAAGAATTGAAGAGAAAACATCCCAGGATTTCAGATGAATGGATTTCAGCATCTACTTGAGACCATCTTTTTCTGATGATGAATTTCCTGCCAAGTGTCATGCTGCCATAACTATAAACCTGTCAGCATGACAATGGGAAGGAGAATCATTGTCCGAGAAATCATCTGAATGAGCAATATTGAACCGATGGAATAATTTAATCATCCATATAAAGATAAAATGTGGTGTTCACTGAATGCTGAAATAGTATCAAAAGAGAGCAAATGGTATTTATTTCGTTTGGATCAAAGTCGTTGTCGATCTGAAATAATGAATCAATTGATTGACAAAGAGCAGCAATATTATTAAAAACTGATGCTATTATTTTTTTAAAAAAGAATATTTAAGTATTAGGACACTGTGTCATAATCAGGAGCAAAAACAAAACAGCTTTCATTATTGAATGAAAAGTTCAATATAATCTATAAAAATATCTTTCAACATAAATAATGCCCATTCAGAGATATACGATACATTACGATTGGCCAGGACTAGACACTGACCAGGATCATCTTGCAGTTTTATATGTACTTGAAAAGTTTTTTCCTATTTTTTTCTGCTAGAACTTTTGTATCGAATCTGTAAGTGAATCATTATGTGTGTGTGTGCACCGTGAATTATTTACTAGATTCATAAAAATGTTGGATCCAACCAATTGAATTGTAAAATCCTTGAGTTTTCATATATTTCAGCAAAGGAAAGGAACTCTCCAATGTGTGAATAATTGTATTTATCTAAATTCAAAAAACAATATATATATATATATATATATATATATATATATATATATATATATATATATATATATATATATATGTTACAGATTTTAAATTTGTCTCTCTCATCACAGCTTATATTCTTATTCCTAATTTTAATTTAAGTTTCACAAGACTCACAAATTAATTTTTATTAATATATACTGTTTAGTAATATATATTAATGTTGATTTTTAGTAATGTACGTGGGTTGGGGCAAAAGTCATGGCAATTATTTTTTGTCTTGTAAATATGTGAACAGATCACAAACGTATATGTGTCGTGTGGATGTTCTGCAGTCATAATGTGTATGCAGAACAACATATGGCTCTGGGATAGCTGGTAGTAGCGCAGCGAGGGCTGTGAAATCAGTCAGTTGGTGAGTGTCGTGTGAGATGGAAGTAACCCGTTTTGAGCAGCCCGTTTACATCAAAATAGCCATTCTCCGAGGAAGAAATGCGATGTAATGTCACAGTGAATTTAATCTGACCCTGTGAGACTTTGATCTCATTCCCAAAATTAAGAAACCAATACATGGTAGGCGGTTTGCAACACG
This sequence comes from Trichonephila clavipes, assembly GCA_019973935.1. Lineage (NCBI taxonomy): Eukaryota > Metazoa > Arthropoda > Arachnida > Araneae > Nephilidae > Trichonephila > Trichonephila clavipes. The sequence goes on from BMAU01000063.1 coordinate 97,723, forward strand.
AGAGGACATTGCTAATGCTGTGCGCCAACAGGTGACTTGATTCACACATGGTGAGGCAAATGCTGAATGCTGAGGCTGGTGGTATTCAATGCCTCCCACATCGTTGGCAGCGTGTGGTGATAATAGCAGGGGACTACAGTGAGGGTCTTTAGGCCCAGGTTTGTCATGTCAACTTTATGTGTACTATGTTGTCATTCTTTTGCACCATGAAGGCCATATTGCCCTGTATACTACCGTAATAAATTAGTGTATTACGATATTTCAGTGCTATTCATTGTCCACACATGTATTTAACACCTTGTCCTTCTTTCTGTATATGTCACATTTTCCAACTGGACTGGTATTTTCAAGGAAAAAAAAATAGTTGCCATGACTTTTGTCCCAACCCTCGTATAATTTTATAATCGTATTATACTTAATTTTCTCCCTACAAACTGCGGCAAAATTTACAAAGGAAAATTTCACAGTTGTTTTCGTATCTCTTGATATCCTAAATTAACTTATTTAATGAGTTTAACAGGGCTGACACGCGAGTAGCGCGATGCTAGCGTTACAGGTCGCGCTTTTTAAAAAATCTGCGCTTCTGACCGATTTTTTTAAATCAAAAGAAAAAAAACAATTTTGTTGTGACGGAATCAACAATTTCTGATTTTAGAATTTTATAATCGTAATTGATAGTACGATTACTACTTTTAAAAAAGAATCCGAACTTGAACATAAACATGCGTCATCAAAAGATGTTTTTATATAATTCGGATAATATTCAAAAACTGATTGGTTCTTCTAAAAGGTTGCAGAGCATCTATGTAAACCGATTTTGAGTGCATTGATTTCATCAATGCACTCAAAATTTGTCTCCAAAAATTGTTGAATTTTGCCTTTTATGTGTGTGTGAGTGATCACAGTATTACAAGTACTACAATATTTTTATTTTAAAACAATTTTTTTGAATTATATTCAGTTTGCATTGTTGTTCTGAAAATTATGTTACCCTGCCGAAGCAAAAAAAATCTTACTCAAGATTGAAAATTTAAAAAAATAATAATAATAAACATATAATAATGAAAAAAAATTAAATGATTAGATTGACTACTGAGCTAATATCCAACTTTATGACTTTGAACCACAGCATATGTAAATCTATGCCCAGTTCTGCTAAGACACAATTGTATCCATTTCGCAGCTATGTTACTTAAAAATATTTCTACTGAATAAATCACAAAAAAAGAAATAATTCGTTGGTATAATATGCTTTTCAAATTAAATGCATTATAGTTGAAAGTAGTCTTAAACAAAACATATAATAATATATACAAGCAAAGATAATTAAAATGTAAATAAAATAATAAAAATAAAATTTAAAAGGGATGATCTGATTAATTTATTGGTAGCTGAAACAATAACCGCCTTTGTGGCTACAAATTACTTGAGATGTAGTCACTGGCATAGGTAGTCCTGAGTGGGCCGTGTATAGATGATTCCTTGGGGCCTACTTTTGTGGGCCTTTTAATATTTAATTATTTTTTTGCTTACTCTTGGGGGGCCCCTGTAGCTTGGGGACCCCGTATCATTAATACAGTGGTACAGCCTCTGGATATAATATAAGTCAAGAACGATTTACTTCCTTCAATAAGTTTAACGAATCTGAACTAGACAAAAACTAAATTATGATGATATTATCAACGTATTTGCTGCTCAAAATGTAAATTATGCCTCAAAAATCACAACCTAGTCTAATAAGTCGCTTGCTATATCATTTCATTTATATAATAAACGTGTTTTTTTTGTGCGATTGAAATGCTAATTTTCTTAAAATAATTCAATTGTTTTTGCATTTTTATGTATTTATTTTTATATTAATTTATGCAAATAATAAACAAATATTATATGTGCAATATTTTATTATTTGAAATTTGTTTCAAGGCTTCACAAGTTAAATTTGCATTGACCCTCGCTTTAATCTAGTCTAACTCTATTGAGGAATATTTGAAGCTCCTGATAATTTACATCAATGGTCAGCTCTGCTTTAAAAAGTATACAGATCATACACAACAATTGGAAGGTTTATGAACTAGGTGTTCGTGTTTCAGAAACGATATTCTGTCGACATTCGACAGGAGAATGTTTCTGTCGAGTAATAAAATAAAGTTGAAATTTTATACATTCCTCTTTTTGAAAAATTTCATTTCCAAAATTAATGCTTTTCACTGTATATTTTGTTCAACTTAGATAACATTCTGACGCAACTAAATTGTGTTCTAGCTAAAAAAAAACATCAACGTTAGAATTACCATCCCCTTTTTCATCATCTAATCCTTACCAGATGATTTTTCATTAAGATCTTTATTAATTATATTTCATAAGTGATATACAATGATTTTTTAAAATTCGTCTTCATATTCATCGACTTTAATATTTTTCGTTAAGACTTTTCCTTTAAACTTTCTGTACTTCTTAACGACAGTCAGATGAAATATAACATGTTACTCTCATTGAAAAGTTAGAACTTAAAAGATTCTAGCAGTTATAATATTGAAAAAATTCTGACTTAAAAGGAAAAAGAGATTTTAAAAAAATTAAAAATATGATTTTGAAATAATTTTTGAAATTTTTTTTCAGTAATAGCAATTTTTTTGTTCATTAATGGGAAACATATAATAATCTAACTCTAATAAGTATTTATTCCAAATATTAGATCCACATATTTCTAGACGACTTGTGAATCATTCTAGTTTATTTTTCATTGCATATTTCGCATGAAGTTTGTTTGAATGTTAACATATTTTCTTTCTCTTCATGAGCTTTTTTTACTCCTACTTGAAAACATACCGAGAGTAATTGAGTTTGATCTCGGTGAAAAAAAATTATTCATTGAACAAGACTGTCCAAGCCCTCTCAGAACAAATCACATTTTATCAATACAGTTTCCTAGTATTTAATTAGATTGAAAAAAGATATTATTTCTAGATTTTTTCTCCCTATTAATCAAACTCAAACACATTTTCGAAAGCAAAACCAACTACCGTTACGCTTATGCAAAAATTCTCTGGGAACGTCCAGTGAAATGGAATCCGCCCTCTCTCTTCCAGTAGTGCCAAGAACCGTCGGAAGGAAGGAAGGAAGGAGGAGGAGGGAGCGAACGAAAGTGGTGAGTGCCCGTGAGTCACCGGATACTGAGATTTTGTTCTCGTGACCTCTTCTCCCTCCTTCTCTTTCTGCCAGGCATTCTAGAAAAAAAAGTTTCCTCTCACTCCTTCCATCTGCTTTCACCAAAGTTACTCATTGGCGACATGATCGCAAAGGTTTGGCATGATATTATATTTTTCCTCTTGGCTTTTCTATATAAAAGACTATTTTCACATAGTTAATTTCAATGGCCAATATTTAATTCTGTATTAAGAAAGATATTCTAACTATAAATATTTAACGAAAAATAACATTGGAGGGTAAATATTTAATTTTATCAATGCAAGGACTCTTAGATTTTTAACAATCACATATAGAAGTGAAAACTTCTGTATTGCGCAATTCTGCGTTTAATTTGGATTTATGAAAACTCAATGAAATATGCTTCATTCAGTTTGAGTCTTATCATATTCCTTGATTTTCAGCAAATGGAATGAACAAATGCTAAACTTCGTTAAAAGTTCATCACTTTTATTTTAAGAAGAATAACATTTAATCAAGAGAGAAAATTATTAACCGCACCATTTGTAGAATAAAATCACAGGCTCAGCTCTAGAGGAGTACCAATTGCTGACTAGTATCAAAGTTATCAGCTATTTAAGGATATCTTCCAGCATTTTACAATTAACGTTTATCAAAGACTGTTACACATAAAAGAAATAGACGGAATATAATTTTCTAGCGAATCATTAAACTTCAACCTAGTTAGTCTAGTAAATAATGTGACTTGGCTCAACTTAAAACAAATTAGATATCAAAAATATAAGTAAAAACTTTTTATATATAATTACACTCTGTCGCAAAAAAATACATGCACCCAGAAGAAATTGAGCTACATTCACGAAATTTGGTATGCATGTAGTGTATATGAAAATAAACAAATGATTAAAAATTCAGAACAAAATATCATTTTATTAAGCGGTTACAGCTTGCAAAAGGTTAAAAATCAGTAAGTAGTAAAGCCACCTCTGGCAGCTATACAAGCCGAAATTCGGCGTGGCATCGATTCAATTAGATCACTTATGACCCCCTGTGGAAGATCCTGCCATAGTCTTTGCATCTGCGCAGTTAATTCTCCTGTATCTCGGGACGGCTGCAGTTGCCTTCCCAGACATGCTCTATTTTCGAAAGATCTGGTGACCTGGCAGGCCATGGTAGGACGTCATATCCTTGAAGACATTATTGGGAGAGTCGCGCAGTATGTGGACGAGCATTATCCTGTTGATAAATGGCACCTGGGCGACTTGATAGCATGGGTAGCACAATCGGCGTTAAAATATCGTCCACGTATCTGCGAGCTGTCAAAGTGCCTTGAAGGACCACTAAAGATGATCGTGTGTCCCAAGAAATTGCTCCCCACACTGTCACACCTTGTGAAATTGCTGTATGCCTCTCGACAATAAATGCCGGATCGGACCGCTGGCCGGTGCGCCTCCAGACACGTGTGCGGTGGTCATCATCACTGAGACTGAATCGGGATTCATCACTGAAGATGACACGTCTCCAGTCTGTCACACTCCAAGTTGCCCGAGGTCGGCAAAAATCCAGTCGACACTGCCTATGATGTGGGGTCAGTGGTAAGCGTCTTAGCGGACGTCGGCTCCTCAAGCCAACTTCGGTCAGTCGTCTCCTTATGGTTTCTCTTGATGGCCCTGGATGTCTGGAAGGAGGTAAGTGGCGTTGAATCGATGCTAGCGACGTTGTTGGTGCCGAAGTGGCCACTCTTCTGAGTGCACGATCCTCGCGATCATTTGTGTTCCTGGGACGTCCTGACCCTCCGCGACGGTACACTCTACCTTCTGTGATCCACTGTTGCCAACACCGAGCAACTACCATATCGCTCCGACCGAGGTGGCGGCCGATACGTCTATTCGACCAACCTGCTTCTCTGAGGCCTATTATACGGCCCCTATCAAAGTCCGTCAGCTGCTCGTACTGCCGCCGGTTACGTCTTAGAGGCATCCTAAGTCTCAATATCGTCTATCAAAGTCATCAGATTCGTTTGGATAGCCGTACGGCGCTCGTACTCATGCTTTTAAACTCTCCCAGTTGCGCAACTAATATGCGCATAGCACACTTAGCCTTGTCTCATTGGCTTGGAAATTTTAATCATTTGCATATCTCTTACCAGACTACATTCTTGCCGAGTTTCGTGATTGTAGCTTGATTTCTTCTGGGTGCATATATTTTTTGCGACAGAGTGTATATATCAACGTTTTATTTGTAAAATAATTATTTTTGGTAAATGTCTTTTTTCGTTTATAGATTTAAAAAATAACAAGAAATAAATTCAGGCAATAGAAATATTTTGATAAAAATAAATAAAGTTTAATTTTAAGAAAAAAATTTAAGATTCCCCCGAAGAAAGCAATATCCTTAAATACAAATACTTATTAATGAGCGAAGTGTAAAATGATATAACGCTTTTTTTTTATTTTTTTAAAGTATTCTTTCTACCATCAAATCATCATTATACAATTTTTCCCTACTAAGTTTGATTTTCCGATAACGCTGTCTTTCTCTGAACTAGTTATGCAGATAGAGAAATATTTTAAAGCTTTAGGAAATTATGGAAATTTTCCACTGAAAATTCTAATTATGCAAGTATTTTTTTTATTTAATATTCATAAATGTTTCAATGCATATGCAATAACCGAAATAAATACAAATCAAAAAGATTTTGCACAAAAGCTGATAATGTAATTTTGTGTGCTTAAGGTATCCGAGACTATGTTCGGAACCATGATTTTGCAAAAGTGTATAAATGGATAATATTTATGATATTTAGTGTCACTTAGATTAGAAAATGTATATAAAATTGTTTTTAGAATAGTATTACAATAAAAAATTATTTAAGTATAATATTTTAACAAAAAAAGGTACATAGAATGACCCATTTTCGAAATATTCTCCTTTTATGAGAAATGCTTCTATTATAATAATATTTTGCCTGTATATAGGTCAGACTTATGTACAGAGGCTCAACTAAAATTTTTGAAATATATAACTTAGAAGGGGGTTTATCCATGTTTTACGACAACAGAGGGGAGAAATTTTAAGAAAAAAAAACGCCGATAATTATTTCAAATGGTTGTAACTCTGAAAATAATACGAATTTTTCAAAAATCATAGTTGAGCCTCTGTACAGAGGTCTGAGCTACATACAGGCAAAATATTATTATAATAGAAGCATTTTTCACAAAATGAAAACATTTTGAATAAAGGTTATTCTAAGTTGATTTTTTGCCGAAATATTGTATTTAAATAATTTTTTTGTCAAAATATCCTTAAAACAATTTTATAGATGTATTCTAATCTAAGTGACACTAAATATCATGAAAATTATCCATTTATGCGCCTTTTTAAAATCAAGGTTCCGAACGTAGTCGGATACCTTAAGTGTAAAATTTAAGTATCGATTCTCACATAAAAAGCTGGTTATATATTTTCCTTTAGACCTAGGAATAAATAATGATTATTTGGTAGTGCAGCACACACATTATATTACACCACACGGCACGGCATACAAATTACATGGAACCTTAGAAAGAAAACCTTCAACTTCCTGTGTGACTCAAACGAAAAGAATGACAACATTTGGTTTTCAATAAAAAAGAAAGCTAATAATGAACCGTAAATCTTGTATTAAATTAATTACTAAACACAAAAGAAATAAAATCACAGTTAAAGAGCCTTAAACTCGTTGTCTTTTCTTAAATAAAGTGTCTATTAAGGTGTCTATTATCTATTGATTGACTGAGAAAAGGAAACTGAAACAAAATTAAAGGATGGACAAAATAGAAATTTAATGCAGTGTTTGGATTATAAGCTTATCAAATACCCTAAGCACTTTTATAATCAGAGAGTCTTGACTCAATCTATTTTCATTTTTAAACAGACTAACTTTAAAGAACTAATCAAAAAGTATCTACCTTGATGTGCTTGTCTCTAGTCTCCAGTATTTTCTCAAACAGTTTATTCAGGGCTCTGTATCAAAATTCTTTCGGGGCCTTTTTTTAGATATGGAAGCCTTGTTAGTGGACTGTAGCTACACATGTTGGGGCCCCTGGTATCATTGATACGGCTTATACGGCGGTAGCTACGCCCCTGGTAATTTTTGAGGAGGCATTGTTACTAATTAATTAAAAATTAGTGTATATATATTTATTTCTATTATATTATTTCAGTTTCTTATGCGGAGGAAAATTTCAGCAATGAATGTAAAGAGGAAACACACAAATTTTAAGATGGCGATGAGAGTTATTTATTGTACTTTAAACGGCACTTTTAATTTTAAACTCCTTAGAGCAGTGTTGCCCAATCTTTTTATCCCCGCGGACCGGTCAACGTTGGATAATTTTACCACGGCCCGCTGGGGGAGGACGTTGATTATTTATATTTCAGATTGTTTTGATTTAATAATTTTATTTTAGTTGTATTTAAATGTGCTTTCAGAATCAAATATAGCTACACCAAAAATGAATATAAAGTGATTTTCATAAAAAGTAGCCCAAAACCGAGAAAATAATATCACAGTAAATAAAATGGAAATAATTTAATATTTTTTGTGCAGACCAGTGGTATCTGATCCACGGAAAGGGGGGTTGGGGACCACTGCCTTAGAGGAATATACTGAGTTCGAACCTTCCTTTCTTGAAATGTGATTGGTGTTGTTTTAGTCTTGCTGCGATTAAAGAATTTTAGTGTAGTGGAGTTGATGAACGGCAAATCTATTGAGGCATAAAATCCTCGCAGTAGGACAAAGGGGAAAGTAGGACAAAGGGGAAAGTAGGACAAAGGGGTTCTAGTTCAGTTATTGTCTTCGTTACTTATGACCTTGGTTCAATAGTATTAAATCCGTTGCCAATACCCCTCATGTTTCTTCTAAACACGTCGTTAATAAGTAATTAATCAACCATTTTTGACTTTGCTGTTTCATAGAAACACTAAGAAAACGGTGAGTTTAACGTGCACAGTTCTCCAGTATTCCACATGGCAGATCTTTAGTGAAAGAGGAGTAGAACTGAAACTCATGACTCGATCTGAAAGTTGTCAAGCGTAGAACTCTAAACCAGCTAGAAAAGTTGTATTTCATAATTTAATTTCATCATTTTTAATGACGAAAAATATACAAATGATAGTAAATGTGAGAATTTTTTCCCACTCTCCTGAGAATTTATTCTGCCTCATTGTGTTTGGATTAAACATAAAATCGGATTCTTTTTCGCGAATGCCGGCTTAAAAATCGCTTTCCGTTTCCTGGTGTGGCATAAAAAATAAATTCAAGATAACACTAGTAATTTTTTGCGGGGGGGTGCTCTATTTAAATTAACTATTCAAATTGTAATAATTTTTTCCCCAGAAAAGTACCTTGAATAGCATGAGGTAATAAGTTATCCTTTTTACTTCGTTATCATTATTCATTTTTAAAAGAAAAAACTTGCATTTTTTAAGGATCAAGATACGTTTACGGTCGCGAGCTTTGCGAATTTGTGTTGTACTACGAAATTCGCGAATACATTTCGTGGTTCCATTTAAGATCTATCGTACGGGGTTAGACCGAATCTCAAAGCCCTAACTCCATGTGATGTGCAGTGTGGTGGGTTTCTCAAGGATGAAACTCTAAAGATGCTTTACTTCTTTATCGGATCTCTGGGGTGTTAACTTCGTCTCGAGGGCTGAAAATATAAACAATTTTCAAATAGATATAATTTTTTAAAATTAAAATTAAATAATTCGAATCTTTTACGCATTATTTATAAAGGATTGAGGCTTCAAAAAGTATAAAATGTTTAAAATATAATCATAATTTAAAAAATTATAAGTATATGAAAATAGGAAACATTTCTGTAAGAAATATTATTTAGGTTTTAAAGAGTGGTTTTTTTTTCAGGTATAGAAGTTTAAATTGGCATTACTTTCCAAGATGGCGACCGATTTAACAGCTGTCAAGTGATTTATTCTCAGTTTGGTTTGGCAATTCATCATGAATAGACTCACACCTGAACAACGCTTTTAGATTCGTCGAATGGGCCCAAAACGAGATTGCCGTTGTTCCCGATTTTCATAAGCGAATTTTGTTTAGCGATGAAGCGCACTTCTGGTTGAATGGCTACGTCAACAAACAAAACTGCCGCATTTGGAGTGAAGCTAATCCACAAGTGTATGTCGAAACACCGTTACATCCAGAAAAACTGACTGTTTGGTGCGCTTTATGGGCTGGTGGAATCCTTCTTCAAAAACGATGAAGGCCACAGCGTTACAGTCAATGGTGATCGGTATAGAGCCATGATTACTAACTTTTTCATTCCTGAATTGAACAATCATGATGTCCAGGAGCTGTCGTTCCAACAAGACGGCGCAACATGTCACACAGCTCGTGCCACAATCGATTTATTGAAAGACACGTTTGGTGACCGCCTAATTTCACGTTTTGGACCTGTGAATTGGCCTCCAAGATCTTGTGATTTAACACCGTTAGACTATTTTTTGTGGGGCTATGTAAAGTCATTGGTCTATGCGGATAAGCCCCAAACGCTTGACCATTTGGAAGACAACATTCGCCGTGTTATTGCCGATATACGGTCACAAATGTTGGAAAAAGTCATCGAAAATTGGACGTCCAGATTGGACTACATCCGAGCCAGCCGTGGGAGTCGTATGCCAGAAATCATATTTAAAATGTAATGCCACAAGATTATCTTTCGAATAAAAAAAATTCATGTCAATCGAATAATACATCGTTGTTTTATTGCAATTTAAAGTTCTATACCTCTAAAAAAAACACCCTTTACTTTTCGCATCATATTTTCTAAAATAGTAGCTCTAATTAATAGCAACAACTTTATTTATAAAGTTAAATGTATCCTTATTACATTGTAGCTATTTTGATATAAGTAGAATAATAAATCATATTTTTTTAAAAAATAAAAAAAAAATTATATATTTTTTTTAAAAAAATTTAATTTCAATATTTTGAAATACAAAAGATATTTAATACTAAAATTAGGAAGGGTTTTTAAAGAGTATGGTAGATTGTATAATTCTATAAAGTTTTATACATCTAAGTCTACTATTTTAGGAAATAGCATGCGCAACGTAAAATTTACTGAATAATTATTACAGAAATGTTTCTTAATTTCACATGCTTATAATTTTTAGTTATGATTATATTTTAAACATTTTGTACTGTTTTGAAACCTCATTTCTTTATAAATAATATGGAAGAGATTCGAATTATTTAATTTTAATTTCAAAGAATTATAGCTATTTGAAAATCGTTTATATTTTCAACCCCCGAGACAAAGTTAACACCCCTGAGTCCTCTTAATCAACCACGACGTGACGTTCATATGACGACTCAGACACAAAACTTTAAATCACACTTTGCACAAATTTTAGTTAAAAATAATAAATTTCCCTAGTTGGGTAACTTTTGGAGTAAGCAAAAATGGGCCAGAATGGCATCTAACATATCTGCCTTTGGCAGATACAGAATCTCCACACTTAGCTTGCTGGCGGAGCTCTTACCAACCTCTCTCTTTGAGGTACAATCCCAAAATATTTTCGTGTGAGTGTTAGTCTCGTTGCCATGTAACATTCTAGAATTTGTCTAGAGTTCATTACAGATGTAAAAATTAGAAGTGCGTTAGCAGTTCAAGTTTTGTCCTTTATACTTTACCTTGGTTGAATATTTAAGACATACACCATTTTATAGCCCTTTTGTAACTTATAATGTGATGTTAACTTAAATGATATTTTTAAGGAATTCTAATTTTATTTTAAGAAAATTCTTGAAACCATGGAGTCTCTTTTTTTGTTAACGTACAAAACTAAACTCAGTGGTGCAGCAGTCCATGGGCGCCAAGGCCTACTGTGCCCATCTCAATATATGTGACCTTTGGGCACTGAGGTGCAAGAGCAGATGTCCCGATCAGGTGGTCAGTCTAAATCACCCCCTTTGTGTGTGCCACTGTGAGGCAGTAATAATTTTCTAACCGAACCGAATTTATCATCGAATCATTTCCGTTAAACCAGTTTTCACAGTTATAATGCGGAGCCTGATGGAAAGCATCTTGTTAGTAAACTTATAATTTAACCTTTTTATCAGAACTTGAAAGCATATTATACTTATATATATATATATATATATATATATATATATATATATATATATATATAAATATTTATATATATATTTATAAATATATATATATATATATATATATATATATATATATATATATATTTATAAGGAACCATTTCTTATTTTCCAGGAGAAATCACAGGAGTATATACTTTAATAAAAATTTTATATATCTATATGTACGACAATAATCAAACGACGTTACGTCGAAATATTAAGATGTATCACGCTTAAATGTAGATAAAATGTTATTTGAAATATTATATTAAAAAAAAATATTGTGTACTGATCTTCACGTTTAGGGAATAATTATTGAGATGTTGTTTTAATGGTATTTGTTTAAAAGTTGCTTCTTTTTTTTTTCTTCCATTGAAAAAAAGCAAAAAGAAAGTTGCACCTAAATGCAGAATATTTAATATTAACAGGAAAATAAATTTGGCTCTTGATATTTAAAACTTAACATTTTAAAGGTAAGAATATTGTGCAACAATAAATTATAATCAGTGATTTCATTGACATTTTCATCCTTTTTGCATAAATTTTATACATGTTTTTGTTAATTAGGATTCAATGTCACACATTCGATTATTTTTTGACTTTAATTGAATTATTATTTTTTTCAAAACTGCATGATGAATTTTTTTTCTTTTATTTTTATAATATATTGGCTTTAGATATATTTGGCTAATTACGAATATGGTTCCGTTATTGTTCTTATTTTGTGTCCTAAATTACCGAAACTTTTCCAATGCCTACCACGGGCCGTACTTTTCGGAATATATGTTTACGTTTTTTCTTCAAAAATTTACTCAAAAGTCGAGCTTGAATAAAAGCCGAAATGAAAAAGTTCGTGTAATTTTCAAACATGTCTTCATGAGAGCGAAAGAAAATGTTGCCAAGCGGCAGTGGCGTAACGGAGAATGTTAGGGCCCTCTGCTAAGTTAGATTTTGGGCTCCAAGCCGGATCTTACAAAAGGGGACGTACTTGACGTCAGTCAGGCTTTGGGCCCCTTAGAATCCCCCCCCGCGATGCGGAGGATGCTGTGGTGTACGTTAAGCCACTGCAAAGAGGGTAAAACGAGTGGAATATTTTACAATCAAATTTCGGCAGAGTAAAAAGCCTGAGGCAATAGTTTTAGTTCTAGAAATTCTTTCTGAAGCTGACACATTTTTTTCATTCATTTGTAATCTTGTGCAATATATATGCTAGACATACTTTGGAAATTGAGAGGGAAGATAAATTCGTATACATCACGGGATCGTCGACTCATGTTTCCTGCTTTGGAGAAAAAACCGCTACAGTATGATCATAAGCATTTAGATATCCAAATGAGGGAATGTGAATTTTTTGAATTATCTGATATCAGTGGCGCACACAAGGGGAGTCCTGGGGGTCCGGACCCCCCAAAGCCCTTGGTTTTTTCCCAATTGATTTTAATTCCAAGTATATAGTACGTAAAATTTAATTAAGTATTTGTTATTAATGATTAATTTTATTAATTAATGCTAATTATTTATTCAAAAATTAGTTTTTTACTGTGTTTTGTACCCGAAAATCGACAAAATCAAAAAAAGCATGATACAAGAATGGTGAACTTTAAACCCCGGACCCCCCCTTGAAAAATTCCTGTGTGCGCTACTGTCTGATATTGATTTTGGAGAATTTATGTGTTAAATGTTTTCTTCTTTTAAAATAAAAGTTTCATTCAAAACCGAAAAAATTTAAAAGATCATAAACGCTTGTACATGATTAACTAAGAATTTAAAACAAAAATAAGTTGTTTTTTTTAATGCTACGTGTTTCCTGTGATCCGTGTATATATAAGTCGACCCTTTTATTTTCATTTTAAAAAAGTTCTAGAAATTTTCGGATTATACACGGTAAAATATGGTAGTTCCAGCTAGAACTCTACAAGTGTCAGAAAATTTGGCGAACAATTTGACAGCCAATAAGTTCATTCCATTTTTACTTTTCTTGCTGTAACCCCCACAATGTGAGTGAAGTTGGAGGCGGTTCCTGAGGTATCGAATTTCTAGCAAGCGGTGGCTGCTTCGAATCAAAGATGGTTTTTTCGACATCTGAAATAAGAGGGCTGCATTGGACAGAATGGGAAAAAGAAAAACAAACCGTGGTCTTGTAAATAGCGTAGCTGATCTTAAATCGAAAGGATCTGTTATCCTTTCAATTGCTGTAAGTGCTTGTGCAAAATGGCGCCATTTTTGAAAGAGAACAAAAAGAGATTAGTTACACAAAGTTTCAATTACTTACAGTATTGTTCTGCGATATTTTTAAACGGTTTTATTTCCGAAATAGTCTCCAAACAAATTTTATGATAAGATAATAAAATTTTCCAAAAAAATTATTGGAATTATTAATAATTCGGACTTTTTTTATATTTGATTTGATATTGATAATTTGTGTTAATATTCGTTGTATTTCTCTGCAAAATAATACTTTTAGTAGCAGCCATTTTATCTAAATAGCATCAAAAATCATGGTAAAAAGTTACAGTAAGTTTTTTAAGCCTCTAAAATTTCCTGTAAGTTATATTTTCTCTTGAAAACAGTTGCAAAACATATATAAGTGATCTTTCTTTTTTGTACATGTAGTATGTATAAATATTGCATATACATCATTTTTACAATATACTGTATTAAAAAGGAATATTGCATTTATAGGGATTCTATAGACTGTGAATAATTTAATATTCGGGTAGTTTGAAGTGCGATCAAATATTCAGATATAAAAGTAACAAATTATTCCAAATAACCAACTTTTTTAATGCACATAACAGTTTACATCTCTCTTCTGCTTATAATAAAACTATGTTGACGCTGAAAAAATTGCCACATAAACAGTTATAGTTAATACCTTTATTAGGGATTTAGAGCAACAAAGGCTATTATCCCATTGCCACATAAAAATATATCAAAAATACATTAAGTTGGCGCTGATGAAATTTGCCACATAAAAATATATCAAAAATAAAGGGTGTTTTTTTGAGAGGTATAGAACTTTAAATTGCAATAAAACAACGATGTATTATTCGATTGACATGAATTTTTTTTTATTCGAAAGATAATCTTGTGACATTACATTTTAAATATGATTTCTGGCATAGGACTGCCACGGCTGGCTCGGATGTAGTCTAATCTAGACGTCCAATTTTCGATGACTTTTTCCAACATTTGTGGCCGTATATCGGCAATAACACGGCGAATGTTGTCTTCCAAATGGTCAAGCGTTTGTGGCTTATCCGCATAGACTAATGACTTTACATAGCCCCACAAAAAATAGTCTAGCGGTGTTAAATCACAAGATCTTGGAGGCCAATTCACAGGTCCAAAACGTGAAATTAGGCGGTCACCAAACGTGTCTTTCAATAAATCGATTGTGGCACGAGCTGTGTGACATGTTGCGTCGTCTTGTTGGAACCACAGCTCCTGGACATCATGATTGTTCAATTCAGGAATGAAAAAGTTAGTAATCATGGCTCTATACCAATCACCATTGACTGTAACGTTGTGGCCTTCATCGTTTTTGAAGAAGGATTCCACCAGCCTATAAAGCGCACCAAACAGTCAGTTTTTCTGGATGTAACGGTGTTTCGACATACACTTGTGGATTAGCTTCACTCCAAATGCGGCAGTTTTGTTTGTTGACGTAGCCATTCAACCAGAAGTGCGCTTCGTCGCTAAACAAAATTCGCTTATGAAAATCGACCATTATTTTCGAAATAAAATTTCACAATTTGAAAGCGTTGTTCAGGCGTGAGTCTATTCATGATGAATTGCCAAACCAAACTGAGAATAAATCACTTGACAGCTGTTAAATCGGTCGCCATCTTGGAAAGTAATGCCACCTTAAACTTCTATACCTGGAAAAAAAACACTCTGTACATTAAGTTAACGCTGATGAAATTTGCAAAACATAAAAATATATCAAAAATACATTAAGCTGAAGCTGATGAAATTGCCACATAAAAATATATCAAAAGTACATTAAGTAATTCGTTAATACAAATAGGACACCTGGTAGTCCTTTCTGAAGGGGCTGCGGTAGCCCAGTGGCCAAGGTATCGGTTCATGGCAGGCATGTCATGTGTGAGTTCGAGCTCAGTACCACTAAAGACCCGCCGTGTAGGGGCGTGATGCACGTTAAATCTGTCGAGAGCACAAACGTCCTCCCGTTGGTGTGGTAGTTAGGAGAGGCGGCTGCCAGCTCAGGCATCGTCCTCGTCACTTGACAATGGTTCAAAATTACGAGGTCCGTCGCCAAAAGCCCTCGTGTAGCTGAACAGTGGGACGTTAATATTCACCCAGTCCTTTCTGAATTCGAGTGTTTTATATGTGTGTATTGTGCCATCTATATACTTAACTAATAAATTTCTTTTACTGCAATATCTTTATATATATATTAAGGAAAGTTTCCAACTATCAGAAAATCACGGATTTCGCCAGAAATTGACGAAAATTTTTTATGGTTTAATTTCGAAGGCTAATTTATTCGGTTCATAAAAATATCAAGTGTTTTTTTTTTCGTTTACCAGCACAAAAAATACAGCAGTTTCATTTTAAAAAGTGGATGCGCCATTTCCAGTATCCAGTTAAAGACTTTAAAACTAGTTTTACGCAAAATGCAATTTTTTTTCTTTCGGAAAATTCGAAATGGGGACAAAGTTTTTGTGCTTACTTCTCTTAAGAATTTCAATAATATTTCTAGAAACTTTTTAAAGAATATTTCAAAAACAATGATAATAGTTAAAAATCTTCATGATGTAAAGTATAAAATTAGATAGGAGATAGCAATCGGATTAGTATAAATGAAATATATATATAACTTTGCTTTTTCCGCATTTAATTTTATTTAAAAATTTTCTCTTTCAAAAGGAAAAAAAACAATAGTGTTTTACGTATCGTGTATTATGTTTTTAAATATTTTCTAGATTCTCTGATTAATATTTTACAAATAAATTTAAAGGAAAATTAATAAAAATTATTATTTTGTATTTCTCAACTCTAAGACCCAGTGACCGAGTTGTAACTTATTGCGCTTCAACACCACATGTTCGAGGTTCTATCCTCGGGTTAGGCAAGGTCAACTCAGCCTTTCATCCCTCTTGCAGTGGATCGATAAAGGAGTATCAATCTTGCTTGGGGACTTAAACACTGAGGTCTCGCTTCATACTGACCACCTGATCAGGACATCTACTCATGCACCTCGGCGCCTAATGATCACGTATACTGGGATGGACACAGTAAGCCTTGGCCCTCATGGGCTGTTGCGCCACTGAGTTTGAGTTTATTTCTTATAACTCTAGTATATCAATTTAAATCTTGAATGAAAAGAGTATTTCACGTTTATATATATGTATACATACATGCATATATTTATATATATACGCAAACTTATATGCACGCACACTCTATAACATAATAACGCACTAACTAATTATCCGCATGGGACGAAAATGCGTAAGCATATACTTTATAGTAGAATAAGCTAATTATAAACTTTTGGCAGTCACTGATTGATTAGCTAATATTTTATCATATTGTATCGCTGAGTATCAAAACGGGGCGCAAAATAGGAAATCCCAATGGTAAGAAATAACTTTCATGTGGATGTGGTCAGTGGCGTACGCGGACTACTTTCGAGGAAAGGGTTATACTTTGAAAAAGACCTAGACTAGTGGCTTCCAAACTTTTTCAATCCATATACCTCTGTTTATAGTCAAAACTTTCCAACTGACCCTTTTTTACAGTCAAAACTCCCCCTCCCCCAAGTGAAAAAGCTACATATATGCATAGTATAAAAATTACAAATTTGAAAAAACATTTTGTTGAAGAATTATTTATTGAAATTATTACTTTTGTTTAAAATAAAATTTAAAAAATTGATGACTTGGATGAACTTGATGAGATATTATGAGTGCATTCACAGTGGCGTAACGGAGAACATTTGGGCCCCTTGCAAAGTCGGGTTTCGGGCCCCCAAGTTGGGATTTTCAGAGGGTAGGTACTTGGCTGCAGTCAGGCTTTGGGCCCCCTAGAACCTTGGGCCCTCCCGCAATGCGGATATGTACATTACGTCACTGAATTTGCTTATGTTCGTCTCAATGTTTGTAAGTAGCCACTGCAAATCCCCAAGAACACTAGTTTTTAGTCGGTTTCTTCCTTCCTTCCTTCTTTTCTTTCTTTCTTTTTTTGAGATTAGGTTTTTTGCGGCACACTGAATCCACTTTCTACCAAATTGGAAGATGGGAAAGTAGTCAATAACTTCTGTACAATAACCCGTAATGCAGGATCTGTTTTTGGAAAGGAGGAATTTGTGGTATCCTTGTTCAAACATTGGTTTAAGTCCCTCATTTGTGGAAATTTCAATAAAATGTATCTGAATTAGTATGGCTTCATCTGTGTATGAGATCTGAGTTAGTCCACGCGCAAAAGAGTCCAACACCCAGTCGGAATATCCAAGTGAATTATTGTTATGTATTTATATTTCTATAAAAATAAAAATAGATCAAATTTTTTAAAAAATTTCACATTAAACCTTGCGCGAACCCTTTGACGTTGTTCAGGGACCCCCAAATAAATTTTAATTTTCCACGGACCCACTGAATAATATCGGGGACCCTGAGGGGTCCGTAGGGACCACTTTGAGAAATACTATCCTAGACGAAGGCATCTGTTGGTCAATGGGAGAGGTTTGAACCCCCAATGCCAGTGAATCGTGGATTCATGAATCAGTGAATTCACGAAAAGTACGAGCATGTTTCAAAATTTGAGAGAGATCAAGTAGTTTAACTAGAAGAGGTTAGGTGGCCACATTGAAATATGTCTTGACATTTAAATCGGAGGGATGATGTCGACAGAAATGAGTAAACCATAGCCGTACAAAGCCTCAAGAAGGTAAGTACCGACCGAGAGCGACCCCAGAGCTTGGAAAGTGATTGTCTTGTAGTTGTTCCTGGTGCATCTTTATGAAAGATTTGAGGTTAATCGAGATACCAGTGACTGATTTGACCATCGATAAGCGATTCAACAAACAAGGTCTTAAGATCACGGAGCACCTTTGCTGTAGAACATTATGAAGAGCATTTTCAGTGGAGCTAGGGGCATTCGACATGGAATTTCCCGAAATGGAGTAGTAATATTTACAGCGATTAGTCTTACTTTGATTTGAGGTCCGATGATTGCGAAAACATCTTTCGAAACGTCCAGAACAGCAGCAGGGTATTCACTTGATTGTTGTCTGATAACTAGAAGTATACCTAGAAGGATAACGATTTGTATCAAAACCATAGGTTAGTTAAACAGAGGCTTAAGATCATGGCGTTCGTTGCGCAAACTGTCCTTCACTGATGAAATGACTTAGTTTCTCTTTAATAACTTGATCAGACTCCATGCACAACAAGTGTTAAATATTCTTGCTGGTCAAAAGAAAAAACATCCTCCATTAAAATGAAATTTTTTTTTACATGAAATTAGACATTTTGGGTTTTTTTTTCCTTTTTAAAAACAGTGTTCTTTTCGTTTCGTATCTAAAAGCTCATTAAAATTAATTTCCTTTTCATTTTTATTACTAAGAAGCATACTAAGTCCTTGGATAATGTACATAAGCCATTGCAACCATTTGATTAATTCTTATAATATATATATATATAGTATAATAAAATAATTAGAGACAAAATTGCTCTTCCTACAAGGCCAAGAAAGAATAAAATTTGATTTTAAGAAACATACAAGGAAATAAATGGTGCAAAAGAATATCGTACTGAAATTGGATACAAACAGACAATACAAGAAACAGAGGTGTACAACTTTTAAAATTGAAGAGGAGTCTTCGGACTAAAATGGAGGTCTATTACGATTTCTAAAGCTATCGCTAAAGTAGGCCAGCGATTTATGGTTAAGCAATGCTTTAAGGATCTACCTTCCCCGTACATTAGAATTTTTTGACATAATAGAAGAAACAGAACCATGTTGAAAAATTAGGCCTATATAAATCTACACATGGATGGAACAAAAGACAGTAAAATAAAAGGAATATATGTATAGGGAGAATAGAAAGATTATATATATATATAAATATATAAATCTTCTATGCATGTGTATGTAGCTGAACTCCTAAACAGGTGGACTGATTTTGATGAAATGTTTTGTGTCTGTTCCAGTGTACTTGAGAATGGTTTAGATTCATAATTCGGTCTGATATCGCAATTAGTTAAAAAGATATTAATTAAAAACCTTAAAACGCATAATTGTTTTACTCCTGTGTGCTATTTATTCTGATAATGCGTGGCAAGAAAAGCCACGATACGGTATATCTTTATATATAAAAATCTTTTGTGCGTGTGTATGTGACTAAGCTCCTCCTAAACACACACGGCTGGACTTTTTTTTTATTTAAAATTATTTCTTATCGGAAATCTATACTGATAAAAGAAAGAGTTTGTGTGTGTGTTTCACTTCTAAGCAACCGAGAAGTACAAAACTTGCCCCATAATTACTCTAGGTCCTAATGATGTGCACTAAGAAGAGTTTTTTTTTTCGAAATTCGCTTTAGATGTTTTTAAGATGTAATTTTTAAACAGTTCCCCCCCCACCTTTATTTATTTATTTTTTGTGAAAAATTTCAAGGTGAAGTTGTACTTTTACAGCGGATCCCAATGATTCCTTCAGATTCGCCTATACTATTTAAACGTTTACAACTTCCAATTCGCTGGACATTTGCTATAACTATTAATAAGTCTCAAGGTCAAACAATGAAGATTCGTGGCTTAAATTTAGAAAATCCGTGCTTTTTTCACAGCCAATTATATGTTGCGTGTTCCAGAGTTGGAAAACCATCGGATTTATTTGTTTATACCCCTCAAGAATTAACCAAAAATATTGTACATCCAATGGCATACGATAAATTAAATTTTTGTACAATTTAATAAATATACCTGTTATAAAATAGTTTGAGTCTCAACCTTTTTCACCTTTAATTAAAACAAGTTTAAATTTTTATCCACACAGCCTCTACATTTAACTTCGCTCATAGTATACACATACTCACACGCTATCGATTGATCGAATTGTGATAAACGTATATGTAATGAAGTTAGATATTGTAATAACTTTATAATACAAATCTTCATCAAAACGGTTCAGATTGTTAAAGCTTATTCATAAAAATTTGGAATTTTTGAATTTAAGATATATGTACAGGACAACGTCTGTCGCGGGTTCGCTAGTATATATATATATATAACCTCAATATTGGTAAAAAATGTAGAATTTTACTTTATTGGACAACAAAAAGTAAATTTGCATATTTTCTCATTGAAAAAAAAATCATAAGTGTTCTCGCAAAAAAAAAACAAATAAAGTAAATAGCATACAAAATCTAAATTATATACGACTAGTTCAATAAATTTTTATATCAAAACTTTGCGATTAGAAACTCTTCGGAGTTTAACTCGATGCATAGTGATTCATGAGATAGGTCTGTGGTTCGTATATACAGCTCTGTAATTTTTCTTTTATAATTTGCTGCCTACGATTTTACATTTGGGTAGGCATTGAGCCAAATGGAGAACATTTAATAAAAAAAGAAGAAAACTTTGTAAAAGTGGGCTTATTAGAACGCGCAATTGAAAAAGTGCTAGAGTCACTGATCTAGGTTGTTGGTACTAATCTTCAAATCATGATACCAATAAACCACCCTATAACACAATATCTAACTATTGTATGCTGTAGCTTACACAAAATAGGAGGTTCGATTTACGTCACTTAATAGTTTTGTCTTCTATTCCCCATTTTACATGCAGTTTGGGAGGTATATCGAATCCAAACACTGTTGAAAGGCAACATTGTAAGTATCAGTTTTCAGTTGTGTGCGTGTTGCTGTTCTTATCATCGTACTTCCAGAAGGCAGGAAAAGGAATATAAATTGATTATCGAAACCCCCCTTTCTTCCGCTCATTAGCACATAATACGGACCGGAAGTGTATTGGTCACGTGGACAACCACTTCCAAGGCTCTGTTCTTCTTAAAAAGGGTGCTCTCTCCTCTCCTCTCATTCCACGAGTAACGTGTGTTAGGCGCGCGGGGGAGTCGTATTTGGTCAAACGTCAATGGAAAGTGAACCGAAAATGAAACGCTCGTTTACAGGTATCTTTTTATTGTTGTTTAACAGAAAAACGAATTGAGAAAACATGTTCGAAAGTTACGTAACGTTTTTCATTTTAATTATTTAAATTGTTGAAACAGCAGTTAATTTAAATTGTACAGGACTAGTGTTAAGTGTTTAGCAATGAAAAATCCTTGCTGTATTCTTTTTGAATATTCTGATTTAATATCTATAAAATTGTAAACATTTATCATTTTGTGTATGATTGTATACTTTTAACATGCAATTTCTGAGATAAATTATGCTTAATAATTTTACTATTTTTATTATTTTCAGACGTATTCCATTGTTTAAATTAAATATTGGAAATGTATGTTATAGTAAATGTAATATTAAACTATTTAGCTATTTTAAACAAGCTACTTTTCATAAAATAATGATTTTTATAAACGTTAATATTTTCTGCTGATTACTGCATCTTAAGGATATATTGACAAATGCCCAATATTCGGGCCTATTTAACTAAACACGTACATGTTTTAATACTACAATATGAATGAATTTTATTTAAATCATGGGGAATTATAACCTTTATCTAAATCAAGTGAAAACTTTTGAGCAGTTTGATATAAACTCACAAGAATCATTTTCTTAATTTTTTAAAATCATAAAGCTGTTTCCTAAATTCATTTTCAGTACCGTTTCTAAATTCATTCTAGTTTTCCTAAATTCATTCATGATCAGTACCGTTCAAGCTTACAGACATGTAAAAAAATGGGGATTTCGTCATGGTTAAACAAAGACAAATTAAAATAATTGCAAATAATACTATACTAGATTTAATTGCCAATGTTTCTTTGTGTTGACTCAAATCTGTAAGCAAACCATATTTCAGTTATAAAAGAATCGTTTTATACTGATAAACCGAAAAGCAGAAAGCGCTGGATATAGATGCGAAAACATTTTGCCTTTAAATAGCAGACATCGAATCAACATTTTGAAATACATTTTAAAAGAAATTTCACTCAATTAAGTACTTATTTACATTTATTATGTTCGTTTATACATTGACTAATGATAAATTTGAATAAAATAAATAATAAATTTAAATGCTAGAAGAGCATATACACAAGAATAATAGGTATTTCTCGTATTTCTTTTTCCTTTGAGAAAAGAAAAATTTGTGGTCTCTTACAAATAAAAGGAATGTATAATCTTTCTTGAATTTTTGTATGACTGTAAAATAAATTGATCATTTTTTCAAAAGTCGTATTTTAGATTAATATGATTTTTAAAGAAAATTGTTTTTCCTCTCATTAGGGAGTTTTTGAATATCAAGGTTAATTTTTTAGGAGAGAAAAGTGTATTGATTATAATTATTATTTTCCATAATTGATTGCATTTAACTGAAATGTTATGGTATATGATGATACGATTCAAATTTTTAATAGTGTTAATTGAGGGAGATATTTATTCACTATTAAGTAGCATGATTTAGTATGCTAAATTTAAATTATTCATTAAAATTGTATTTCATTCCTGTGTTATTGAAATACCGTTTTATAAAAAATTCAGTAACTCAAAACTGAATGATTTACTTAGAAATTACCCTTTTCCCAGTGAAAACTAACTCCATCGGTGGTTTATTTTTAAACAATTTAATATAATTCGAATCATATCTTCCAACTGTGTTTTTTCATTGATTTTCTAAATTCTCGATAAGGATTAACAGGGATATCAAGTAATAACAGGAAATAGTATTATATATTTATAACATCGTAATTATTCGAATCTAAGCCACCATCGATTCTAAGCCGCACCCCAAATTCTCAACAAGATTTTGTGAAAAATGAAAAATAATGTAAAATGGTTTATCGATATCGAATTTTACAAAATTGAAAGAAATTTATAATTAGAAATACGAAGTGAATAATTAGTTGTTTTATTAGTATTATAAACTTCTAAATACATACATGAACCTGAAATTGATCTTAATACCCCATCCAACAATTTTTTTTCCTTCGATCCTAAGCCGCATCCGATTTTCAGTAGCATTAACAATGGAAAATAGTGCAACTTAGATTCTAGTAAGTACGGTACGTACAAATTGCAATTACTTTAATATTATGTTATACTTTTTATTAGTTTAAAAAGGAAAAGTAATATTTTTAGGGAAGAATATTCACTAGTCTAACAAAAAATAAAATTTTCGAAAACCAAGGTAACACCCCAATAAGAGAAGAACATTAATTTCCAATTAAAACAAAAGTCGGTTTCAAAAATTTCGATGAACTTCATACTTCCCAGCATACTCCCTCTCTCCCCCCTTTATGCAAAAATGAACCATTCCACTTCTGTTCTGCATTTTTATGTTTTCAGAAGCAAGGGGTGGTATTGAAATGAACCAGAAACACTCATCTGGGACAGGGTGAGAGATTGTGGGTTGAAAGAACTCCTGCACTTGACCTTTTTTTTCTGACCTTAGCCTAAACCATCTATCTAAACACGTCTTTCTGCATAGGAGACTCAGTTATTCAGTTACCTCTACAGAAGAAACAGAACATAAATTTAGAAACACAGCACTTTTGCTTCTGTTTCCAGTAACATGTGGTCGCATAATGTCTTTTACTGATTATATTAGCTTCACAGGAGTAGGAACAGTGCAAATATTGGTAGATAGCAGTGCTTACGGTTCACTTATAAATGGGATTTATGAATAATAAGAAAAGCTGAAACTAAAATGTAGTTTGTTGACACATTTTATTGACTACAAATACAATGTAATATTGCTTTTGTTCCTGTAGTTTAAAATGAGGATTATATCAAATAATAAAGCATTTTGAATCACTTCGTGAAACAATGAACAAATCTTTGATTTGCCTGAATTTTGCAAAGGTTAAATAAAGTTTGAGTTAGGAATATTTATGAGAAATTTTGTAAATCTAAATATAAAATTTATGAAGTTAAAACATTAAACACTGCATAATGCAACAATAAGATTAGTAGGTATGTGCTAAAAATGGAGCTAATAGTGCTGCAACATATTTAATCATTATATGTATTTTTAAAAATGTGATGTCGATTTGTTTTATTTTACATTTTGAAATTATTTATACGCGAAAATCCTTATTACAAGAAACCTTTACAAAAAACGGAAACTAGTTGCCAGAATATTATAAGGCTAACCTTTTACTTGTGTTTATTATGGAACAGCTTTTCACTAGTTCTTTTTAAAATTTTGCTAGAAACCACAACAGTTTACCTATTGATCATAATTCTTCTTTCGGTTAGGATAAATGTAGAGACTGTATAAATAAAATTGAAAATAAATATATATATATGTGATTTATTATTGATAAATTTATAAGATTAAGATTTTTTTAAAAATATTTTGAATTATATATATATATATATATATATATATATATATATATATATATATATATATATATATAATTATTATTAGCGCATAATATGTGCTTCAACGAATAATACGTAGTAGTATATAATGAAACTGTCCTAACATTTCGCATTAAGGGATACCCACAGCGAAAGAATTAAAATAATATTGAATTGAATAAAATAGAAAGAGTGTGCGTGTATGAACTTTTTTTTTATTTTCTATCCGTTTTCTGTTTCAATTATATTTAAACCTCATAAAAATCTCGACAAGATGTTGATTTGTCATAAGAAAAAAGTGTCGCCGTTGCACTTTTTCGTGATAGACATGGTTCGAGTTAAGTCGTGGGTTCTAGTCTTGATCCTCCTAAAGCTATTGCGCAGAATAAGTATTGCTGCATGTTACATTGCTCTCAGAAGACTGAAGAACTCGAATGCTTGACCGTGATTATATTTTGGGAAGCAGTAATTAACAAGACGATAAATAATGCAAATGTATTTTAGTAATACAAAACTAAATTTGTATTTTATTTTGAATAAAAGCCATATTTTATACTTAAATATTCCAATTATGCTCATGTTGACTATGTCTAAGATTTTTTAATTAATTACATCATGGCACTAAAATTGAGTATTATTATAACAAAAATTGCGCTAATCGTCACGTTATATCAGTAAATCGTAAAATAACATGATAGTAGGAACATGTGTGTGTATTTATGGCTTTCTTTTGATCTTTTCATTTTCCAAGGCTAACTGTGTGTGAACGATGAATTTAACGTCACGATACATTCTATACCCTGAGCGGAAAATCGAATGTTTTGTCTGTCATGGTCTTGATGATTCAAAGGGTCATGCTGAACTCCATGTATCCATGAGTTATAGTTATTCATGTGTGGGTTTAACTATTATGGAGAACTTCCTCCTTGGAATATGCTCAACGCAATGTGAGTGATTTGTGCAACTGAAACACAAACTGCAAAGAAAACACATGTCTAACGCAGCTGAAAGTCAGCTTTATTTTTATGAAACAATTATTTTTGTGACTTATGAGATGTGTGTATTTATTTTAATGCTTATTCATCTGCTTGCGACTGACATTTTTTATAGTTGTAAAAGTAAGATATTTATTATTAGAATCATATTTTTCCTGCAGTTTTGGAAAATTGGGATTCTCTAACACTTGTTAAGTAATTAATACATATACTTTATACATATGCTTTATACATATACTTTAAGTAAAAAAAGATTGCCCCCTTTTTTGTTTTTTGAGAGAATTCAGGGGCTTTAGATAAAAAAAATTAGTTCTATAAGTGTGAAGCTTTTTTTTAAATATTTCTTTTCTTTATTTCTATATTTCATGGCACATATAATTATAAAGTTAGTTATATTGAATATACTATTTTCTTTCACTATTGTTTAGTTATTCAGTACAATTATATTATAAGCAAAGAAGTCCTTTTAATTCGCTCTTCACTGCTGTTGATTGCTTTATACATGAACGAATATAAATATCAGACCTGCGGATCATTTTGAAAGAAGATTTGTTGTGGAATGACTTTTCCCTCGATTCGTTCCTCGCTCATTTGGGCTGTGATCTCAAGAAAAATATATCACAACCTCCTTGAGTGAGGGAGGACGACGGGAATGAATCAACAGCTGTCTTCAAGTCCTGCAAACTCTTGTGCAGCCCTACAGGTCACTCGAGAAAGGCAAACCGTTTGCGTATTAAAACAACACTGGCATTGTATTCCTTGTCACCACCAAGGAAAGTGTAGAGGAAGGACCATGACATCCATGAGGCTGGCTTGGCTAAAGTTTTGTAGGAGCGGATGAAAAGAGGCCCCCCGTTGTGAAATCGAGAAGAAAAATACAGTTTTTAAAGAATTTGTTCGAGAAATTTTAATATTTATATTGCATATAATTTTATTTATTTGTTATATGTGGTAGGATTTAAATTTAAATGAAAAAGCAATAGAATATATCGTTGAGAAATATACACATGTTTCGTACTTTTTAAAAAATTCCTTCTTCAAAATTACCTATTTTTAAAGTAGAAATAATATACAATAGGTTTATAAAGTATATAGAAAGAAAAATTTGATTAACAAATTTGTAACATATATATAACGAATTTTTTCGGGACTTAGCGACTTTGTGAAATAGAGGTCCGATTGCATATGGTTTGGGAAAGAGTGATTGTATTGACAGGGGTCCATAATATACCGTGGGTTTTTATGATATTAGGATGACGAGTTTAAATTTATCATCTTAGCAGCTTGAATTATAAGTCATGGTTATTTGAATTAAGTTTTTTTATGTTAAATTATCATTTCGGTAAAAAAAAAAAAATTTTTTCGTATTTTATCGTGACATTATGGAATTATAAGTTTGCATATTATTTATCTAATAAGTTTACTTCTGGTTATCTGATAACGTGTTTTAGAGGAGATTTATTTGATTAAAATGTCATGTGCTCTATATTCATGTGAGTAATGCTGTTTTTACTATTACATATATTTACATTAATTATGTCATCTGAAACGTATAATTCCACAGGGTGTCGGATTTATTTGATAATTTAATAACGCCTCATAAAGTTGTATAATTTTTGTTATTCATTACATTCCATGACGACTAGGCCAATGCTGAGAATGTTAGGTCATAAAGGTGCTAATATTTTAAACTGTAAAAAAAAAATTTTAAAGAAAAGTTTTCTTTTCAGTCTGTTTTTTTATTTGTAGAAAATTTCATTTTATTTCTGCATGATGAAATCTATATACCATTAAAATTAGCAGCCTTCAGTATAATTTTTCTACTACAAAATGCTTCATTTTGTCGAACAGCAATGCAATAATTGATCAGTTAAGATCTTTCATATCGCGGCATATAAGACTAAATTACAGTAATGCTATGCTTCCGCAAGACTAATTCATCACTATGTTAACATTGATGTTTAACAATGAGGTATTTATTTGCTTTTCAGTGTTAAGAGTCGAGACTCGAAGGCAGACATCCGCATGGTACGTTCCCAGTTGCGCAAAGCCTTCGAAGTCTGGAGCGCTGTGTCTGCTTTGACATTCGAAGAGGTTCAAGGACCATCAGCCGACATTCTGGTGTCTTTTTTAAAAGGACAACATGGAGACGGATATCCTTTTGATGGAGAAGGAGCTGTTCTGGCCCATGCATTTTTCCCAGGCGAGGGGATCGGAGGAGATGCCCACTTCGATGCAGACGAGAGATGGTTGTCTTCTCAGCCGGAGGATGAAGACGAGGGTACAACAAACATTCTATTCTCTTTTTTTCTTTACTTGCATTTTCTTTAAAAAAAATCGTTTCTTTGCAGCACAGTGGGCTGTCATTCATCATTTTTACAGGCAGGAGCAAAAGGAAATGGATTCGCTGATGATAGGATGACACATATCGTTATATAATTCAAGGATGCATTATTAAAACAGGCAGAGTACTTTGATTTGTGCTTCAATCCGTGGAACTTAGAGGATGCATAGATTTTATCTGAACTGGGTGGTTCTAGAATTATTCTGTTGGCGAATAGTGACAATTAGAAAGAAAATGTTCGGGTTTTGCTGAATAAATCAGAAAAATGATTTCATAATGAACTGTTTCTCTTGGGTTATTTTTGTGTCTTAGTATAGTTTTATTCGCATCGTTATTCAGATGAACTGTGGTCAGTTAACAAAGATCATTATAAATTCGAACTACAATTAAGGGAATGAAGAGGACAAAAATTTGTTTTATGCTTGCAAAACTTCTGCAATGAGTCAAGTACAGATTTTGGATGTTTTGTAAATTTAATGTAATAATAATTAGTTTTCATTAGTTATTGAGATTAAATAAACTTTGATATCATAACCTGTAGGCAGTGGCGCACACAAGGGGGGGTGTCCTAGGGGTCCGGACCCCCCCCAAAGACCTTGATTTTTTCCCGATTAATTAGAGTTTTAAGTATATAATACGTAAAATTTAATTAAATATTTGTTTTTAATGATTCATTTTATTAATTAATACTAATTATTTATTCAATAATTAGTTTTTTACTGTTTTTTGTCCCCCAAAATCGACGAAATCAAAAGGAGCATGATACAAGAATGATGAACTTTCGACCCTGCCCCCGCCCCCTTTAAAAACTTCTGTGTGCGCTCCTGCCTGTAGGTTATTATGAAATTCCTTCACGCGTATACCTTTGCCTTCTGCGCAACCTAATGAAAATATAAAAAAAATTTACATGGAGGACTTTTTCCAAACATCTATAATTTTGGAAGCTCACCTGTTAAAAAAGATATTTAAAGTTTGGAATTTTCTCAATCTATGAAACACTTTAGAAGTCTTTTTTGAAAAATATTGGATGCAATCAGACCTTTTCGTTTTGATGTCTGGATTTTAAGCTTTTAAAAACAATCCTCCAATATAGTGTGAGAGAACTAAACAAAAGTTAAAAATGAGTTACATAACAAACTTTCCATCCAAGATTAAGTTCTATCATTTTTAAATAACATTTATCATAAAATGGTGGATGTAGGATGACAAATATTTCTATTTCTCAATTAATATGATGGTTCTAGAGCTATAATTTTTTAATCGTAAAATTGTTCTAAATTACATCCACTGTTTACGTTGTCTTTCGGACAACTAGAGCTAAGTCATGCCTATCTGTCAGTATATCACAGATTTTAAAATTGTTTCTAATTACATACATGTGTAAGTAAGTGTAAATGCGTAAATAATGTAAATATATGTGTTAGTAATATTGTATTGTGTAGAACTGTGTTTCTTATTAGGAGTCAACTTGTTCGCTGTGGCCGCCCACGAGATAGGTCATTCCTTGGGATTGTCGCACTCTTCTACACCGGGATCCCTCATGTTTCCGTATTACCAGGTGATGGGAGAATATTTCACTTTGCCCAAAGATGATGCGGATGGGATCCGACATCTTTATGGTGGGTTTTCCTTTTCCTTAGTGAAACTAATAATGTGTATATAATATTTATAATTGCTACCTCTCCCTCAAGCTGAAGCTTGCTAAATCTATGTTAGTTTTGTTCACTTGCTCAAAAGGTTGAATTATACTTACATAATTAATATTACTTAACAATTAATTAATTAATACTTAACTATTATTATTAAATATTTAATTTATGAAATATTTCTCATTACTATAATGACGTTTTTTTCCCCTGCATTTATTAAATAAACTTAAATTTCAAATTTCATTAAATTATGCTCAACAGTTTCCGAGTCGGAAAAAATAACTCTTCCATATACTGAATTCATCCGAAATATTTGTCGAAATAAATATTGTGTTTCACATTTTTCAAAGAAGTTAACATCAATCAATAAATATTTTTTTCTTATTCAAAAATTACAAAATAATCTAAAAGAAAAGTATTATTAATTTATGAATAATTAAATTCAGTTACAAAAAGAAATTATAGTTCGCAATTTTTTTAGCGTGTTGTTGAGGCAACCTAGACCTGTTAGGTACTGTTGAAGAAGAATTTTTTTAAAAAAAAATCAATTTTCTATATATTTTGAAACAATTTCCAATTGCTCAGGAAGTATCCAAAAAGAAAAAAAAAAATTATGATTATCTATTTCAGTGATCCCCAAAGTGGTCTATATAAACCCCCAGGGGTCTATGATGACTTGCAAAGGGTCCACGTCAGTGAAAAAATAATTTAGGGGTCCATGAGGTATAAATGGGGGTCTATGATAGAGGCTCTCATTAAACCACATCGTGAATAAAGTTTTAAAAGAAAATGTAATCAAGGGGAACCACAGATTTATTTATTAAACAGATTTATTTACTAAATTTAATGAGGTTAATTTGCATATATTTTATTAAAACAAGGACCATCATTTAATTCAGCATTCCTTCCTAGAATTAAGCTAAAGGAATGTAATATTGGACGTCATGAATTGTTTCTCATTTTGTCACAGACAATATTTGCCAGGATAATGTTTTTTGAACTCGCGTTCATTTAAATTCCCTCTATTCAGATTTTTATCTAGATTTCGAATGTTTTGACTATGGTAGAAAAAAAAAAAAAGACTGGACACTACTAACTGAAGAAATTTAAGGGTAAACTCAACAAGATCGATGCCAAATGTTAAAAATTTTGTTATTGAAGCGCCAGATTTATCCCTCTATTAAAACATTTTTATTTGTTGCTCAATTATTTTATGTATTCTCAAATTGAAATTTAATTAACATGTTTTTCTTAATTTTTAAACACTATACTTCACTATAGTTAAAAATTTTAATCTTTTAAAGTAAGTTGCTCTGTAACAGCTGTCAAAAAGACATTTAAGTTGATCAATGTGCAAAAATTTAATATTAGTAAGCAGGGTCTACCCAAAGACGGAAAATATGGAAAGGGGTCTATGAGTCAGAAAAGTTTGGGAACCTCTGATCTATCGGATAAATTATAAGGGGCTATAAACCAGTTCGTATTACGGAACTATCGATCTATTTTATTTGAAAAAGGTAAAATATGAACAGACTGTTTTATTACTAAATAAATAACATCTATATATATGAACATATTTTTTTATCGAATCAAATATAAAACAAAATTATAAAAATAAAGAAAAAAAAACTCTCCGTTTTGAAGGATTACATCTGAAAAAAATATTGAATGTTCTGCAGATTAATCGTTTGCATGGAGCAATCTAGTTCATGGCTCACTAAAAGTTTTTTTTGTTCAAATATACCTGAAACTAATCGCACACACATTGAATTAGAAGACATATGTCACATAGGCTCTTAAAGCATTATCTGCTTATTTCTGCAATGTAATCGACATGTATAATGAGAAATTTCTTTTTTATTAATTAATTAATAGAGTTAATCAAGTTAAACCATTAACATAATTTAGTTTATTTTGAACCATTAACAGCAATATCGGTTTTCGCAAAGACAGTAACCGAGGAGAGTTATAATGGATGGCCATTTCTTTTTTATTTTTGGCGATTAATCAGAGACATAGGAATAATTAAATCATAAAGAAAAAAAATCAGTTGCTGCTGAAATAAAAGGGACAATGAAAGAGCAAATGAAAACAAGTAATATAAAAAAAAATTAAGTCAATTCCTACTTAGATGAACAAATTTTTTTTTTATTTTAGCTACTTTTTATTAAATAGTTACAATTAATATAAATATGTGCATACATAGGACAGAATCACAACATTAAGGGGTAATTAATTTTTATTA
Organism: Trichonephila clavipes; assembly: GCA_019973935.1. Lineage (NCBI taxonomy): Eukaryota > Metazoa > Arthropoda > Arachnida > Araneae > Nephilidae > Trichonephila > Trichonephila clavipes. The sequence continues at coordinate 129,807 of BMAU01000063.1, forward strand.
ATTATCATTAAAGTATCGCATTGTCATCTAAAACAATCGTGTATATAAAATTTCAGTTCAACTGAATGCTTTAAAACGTGAGAAAATACCTTTTCAAGTTTTGACACAAGTCGCCAAAAAGGATGACAACGTGACTGTATTTGTAATTCTTTAAATTCGTTTTAATCAATTAAAATTTTATTAATTATAATCAAATTATTGTATTGTCATCCAAAATAATCATTTACATAAAATTTCAGCTCAATTGAGCACTTTAAAATGCATTTTATTAACGATTGAAAATTCCACCAAGATAAATAAATAAATATAGAGAGAGTGCGAGCTGATAGTAGGAATTGAAAAATTCCTATAAATACCTTATTATCTTAGTTTTCAATTCTAAATAACTCCGCAATTTATTATTAATAATATGCTTGATTAATTATTAACTATAAAGCAAAGCACATGGTTTGGAAATACAAAGGAAGCAGTAATTTGTCCTCGAAATAAAGAAAGATATAAGACGATGAACCCACTTTCTCTCGAGCATTTTGACCCGATATTCATGTATTTTCAAGCTGCTATAAAACTAACATACATTTTGGACAACGCAATTTCTATGAATTGTGTGTATGAATATTTTGAATCTATCATTATAAAGCCGAAATGATTTAATTTTCTTTTTAAGATACTTCCAGAAAAGGAAAACTTTTAAAACTGATTACCTTCCTCTGTTGATATAATTTTGAAAATAACCTTTCTATGTTGAGATCTAATTTTGAAAATAATTTTCTTTCTATGATGACTAAATTTTAACAACCTCTGCATCAGTGGCGTAACGGAGAATATTAGGGTCCCCTGCAATATCAGGTTTTGGGCCCTCGGCCGGATCTTACGTATTTGGCATCGCTCAGGCTTTGGGCTCTCCACAGTACGGGGGGTGTACGTTACGCCGCTGCTCTACATGTATATTCAATGGAAATCGACCTATCTATTGACAGTCTTTGTAAATTGTGTATTGGACACTAAGTGTGGGGAGTAAAACATTAATTTTATCGTGATTCTTAATTCTTTATCAGTGGAGTCCGAATTTAGCTACAAGGAGTACGAGGAGTGAATATTTGTGTATCCTCCTAAATTTATTTTATTAAACTTATTATTTTTTTTCATTTTGGACATGCCCTGTATTGAATTAGGTTTAATTTCTTCCTATTCTTTTCCCTGAATGCATGATATTTCAGTGTACGACTTGTAGCCACATCTTATACTTAAATCTTGGACAATTAAAAAAACAGAGTCGTACAGCTTACTGTTATCTTGATAAATGTTAAAAATTCATATGAGATTAAAGCGTCATATTCTTGACAACAACCATTTACTGTGAGAAAATGGTCGTCTATTTTGAGTCTATTAATTTTCATAGTAAAAAGAATGAATTGATTGAGAATTATTAATTATTATTATTTTCAGGAATAGTTAGTAACTATACATAATTTTACCCCGCTTTCGTTTTCAGAATTTCTTACACTTCCGTGAATTTTTACTGAAAAATGACATATTAATAAAGAGAAAAGAACTCTTGATGTCATAAATTGGCTGTTTCTATATGTTATATGATTAGTTCCAGTCACTTGAGCATTCAGTTTATAGAAATTTAATAACACATTGCGAGTTAAGCTATTCAGTCATAAACAAAATTGCTGTTCAATATTCGTTCAAATTCCACCTGGTTAAAATCTTCCATTAATTCGTTTGAGGAACCTTTGGAGTCAGTTCCAGCAAATGATCTGACCAATTAGATAGCTGAAAATGACTCCCCTTGAATATCCATGAGAAATTTAATAATGCATTGCGATTTAAGCTATTCAGTGATAAAAAAAATTGCTGTTCAATATTCGCTTTAAATTACAGGCTATAAAGATCTTGACAGTCAGCCAACTATGCCATCATTAACTTCTACGACTGTGCGAACTACCTCAACTAGAAGGGGTAAAATTTCTACCAAACAAACGACTGCAAAGCCCCGAAAAGCAGCTACAACAGTCTCCCCAACACCAGAACCACAAATACCGGATATGTGCAATACATCCATTGATGCAATATCAGTCATCAGAAGGGAGATCTTTGTTTTTAAAGAGAAAGTGAGTAAATTGTAATTTGATGTTTTAAGGTGTATCGGTAAGGGAAGCCATATAAACGTGTATTAAATGTTATCGAATTGGTTATAATAAAAAGTAGATGTAGCACACTGACAAAAAAAAATACAATAAATAAGCAATCAAAATCGCTGATAACAAATCCCTCCTCCTTTTTTTTTTTTTTTTGCCAGATATCTTCTTTCTTCCTCAAGGTTGACTTGACTTAACGTTAAAAAACAGATAAAATAATTTTTGTTTTTGACATTATTTTACACTGTAAATACAAGGTAAACAAAAAAGTTCTTGCCATTTGCGTGTTTCCATTGAAAGACGTGAGAATAAGTATGCAAATTCGTGTATGACGTGATTGAGAAACCGTCAGTCGAGAGTAGGAATATCAGTTGTTATAAACGCAGGTCCACTGCTCACATTCATCAATCGGAACTTCTACAGTATCGAAGCGAAATGGACGTATCGAAGGAGCTCGTTCGGGGTTGTTTACTTTACGACTTCAAAGTGGGCTTATCAGCCGCTGCATCAAGTCGCCGAATATATCAAGCGTTTGGGAATAGTTCTGTCAATGAACGTACGGCAAGGCATTGGTTTCAAAAATTCAGGTCGGAAGGTTTCTCCCTGTGATAAAGCTCGAATAGGACGACCACAGACTTTGGATGACGAAGCCCTGCAGGCGGCCATTGAGGAGGACAGTAGTCAAACGTGTGGTGAACTTGCCAGACAATGCAACACTTCCAGTGAAACGGTCAGACTTCATCTGCATCGCTTAGGTAAGACGTACAGACTGAGTAAGTGGGTTTGTCACACGCTGTTGGAAGTCCATAGGCAACAACGAGTGGCAGCCTGTTTATCGTTGCTTTCTCGCCACCGTAGCGCATCCATATTCAATCGGGTGCTGACCAGTGACGTGAAGTGGGTCCTGTATGGCACACTCAAGCGTTCCAAACATTGGTTGTAACCCTAGGATACTGTCTCGCACAACGCAAGACCACCTATGCACCCACGCAAGATTATGCTTTGTGTCTGGTGTACTTGTCGTCAAGTGGTTCTATATGAGTTGCTACCAACGGACAAAACGGTCACTGCGGACCTGAATTCGCAGCAAGTGGAACGTGTACAACAGGCACTGTATCAGAAGGAGCCAGCACTGGTTAATCGAAAGGGTGTACTGTTATTGTATAACGCGAGGTCGCATGTCGCGCGGGTGGCAAGGAATACGATACAGCGACTTGGTTGGGAGACTTTGTGCCATCCTCCTTACTCTCCTGATCTTGCACCATCAGATTACCACCTCTTCCATTCCCTGGACAATCATCTGCGTGGTAAATCCTTCACCAATGAAGCAGACGTGCGCCAAGCTCTCACGGACTTCTTTGTGCCCACACCCCCGAGTTTTACCGCAAGGGGATTGAACAACTGGAGACACGTTGGCAGAAGGCGCTGGATGCCGATGGTGATTACTTCGAGGACTAACAATAGGCTGCACTGTTTGTATGTCATGTTCTTTTGGGTCATTAAAAACGGCCAGAACTTTTTTGTTTACCTTGTATATGTATGTTAGTAATTGTTTTTCCCCAACACATTTTATGAATATTAAATGTGTTACATACAATTTCATTTTAAACGGCCGTTCTTTTAGCCGGTAAAATACCTGATCTTAATGCTTTTCAGAAAGGATTAAGGCCTCGTTTTAATGCTTTTAAGGGGATTCGCAACTTTTATTAAAAAAATATACTTCAAAACGCAATTTAATTCTAAAAAACTGAAAATAAATAGTCTTTGTTGAATTATATTAAATGAATATTTACATTTATTTTAGCATTTTTGGCGATTGAATATGAATAGAACTCTGAGAGCTGGTTACCCTGTATCCATTGGGCGATTCTGGCATGCCTTGCCTGATGACATTGAAAGGGTTGATGCGCTCTATGAACGGCCAATTGATACAAAAATAGTGTTTTTCACTGGTAAGTTTAAATACCAAAATAATGGAAACTCTGATATTTTAAAACAAAAGCAATTGTAAAATATTTTAACAGTTTCTATTTAAAATAACAATTAGAACTGAAGAACAAAACTCCAGGTTAAACAAGCATACATAATGACGTCAATGATATTACTTTTGAGATATAGTCAATGATGGAATTTAAAGAATTATACGACTAGTTTACTGTTCCCGATTATCGTTTCAATACTAAAAAAAATAAAGAAATATATATCAAAATATAATTTATTGTTTCGCTCAGTTAATATATTTTTTTTTTTAAAAAAAAGACCAAATCAGAAAAACTACGTAATGTGTAAAAACAAAATATTTTTAAAAATATTTGTTAAAAAGAATGAAAACAACATTTGTCTGATAGTAAAATAATAGAACTGTTTTTTAAACAATAATTAGACATGAAAGTTACAGGACAGACAACTGTTTGATGCTCATCATCAAAAGAAAGATGATAAAGGTTAGTTAATGATTAAGGCAATTTTATTTTTATCAATGATTATAACAAATTTCAATAAAACCTTAATAAGTAATTTCAATAAAACCTTAATAATAAATAATTACAATAAAACCTTACAAAACAACTATGCACTCACTATTTTTTCCAGAAATTGGCCACTTATTTAGCAGTCAGAAGGAACTGTGAATTTCTCACAGTTGCAGTTAGTGTATTTTTTGTTTTGTTTTTGTACTCTCTTCTTGATCCTTAAGTATTGGTTGTAAGACAGTGCAGGTCATGTCTCGAAGACCCCGATTTATAATGACGTCAGGTGATCGATAGGTGGAAATGGGGTTATCATAAGCCAATTCTGCAATGTGTCCTGCATTATGATCTAATGACTCTGAGAACAATTTCGATACAAAAATTCAGTATTAAAGAAATCTGTTCCAGGCCACCCGCGGGTTACAACATGGGGACAAGATCGTTTCTAATTCCTTCAGTCGATGGAGGAGGAACACTACTGCACCTCATTTTATTTCTCATCATGATGCCTCAACTGAAACGAAACTAACTGCTATTACAGCGTACATATCCCTTAATGTATGGATGCCTCTTAACAGATAACACAAAATTGCTCTTCACTTTGGACAAGAGAGCTTTATATGGGCTAGAAAGTAATAAGCTTCCGTATCCATTCCAGATGGGACCCGTTTTGCTCTAAAAAGTGATTCGGAACATATTTTGATTCCGTGAGAACAAGGCTTCAGATAGTACCAATCTAACTTTATTGAAAAACCCAGTTTTAGAGGAGGTGCAGTCATGACTTGAGGTAGATTCGCTGTGAGTGGTCATATTGACTAGCATATGCTCCACGGAGGAACTGCAACCGATTTGAAATATTAGTACGATATCCCATTATCATAAGTCTTACTATATGCTCTATTGATGAACTCATGCCAATGTGGATGATACTACCTGACCTCTCTCCAAGCTCGTCTTCTAGGTGAATATCTTGAGGATGAAAGTGTGGAGCGAATCGGATAAGCTGTGCATGCTCGTTCTTCTGGACTGAATTCAAAAAGGCAGTTTTGGTACTATTGTGGCAGAAATGTTACCGTGCTCTTCAGAAATCGTTTAATGAACTGGATCAAGTTTTGTTCTCCATGTATAGGCGTTGCTACCCATTCCGGTATCCAGCAACTTTAGTAACACTATGTAAATTGATGTAACGATGCATTACAAGTAGGGGGATACATTCCGTTTTGAAACCTATTTATAAGAATTTTTCACAAAAAATCTGTGATATACTACTTTTTTTAAAAAAATAGGCATCCTCAAAAGTGTGTAAATCTCTGTTTATAATTGATATAAATACCAATTCACTCGTCTTTTCTAAATAAAAGAGTCCATGGATGCACCTTTGCTCTTTGAGGAGCATTGTGAGTGTTTCAAGTCTTAGGAGAATGATTGTTCTTTCGATATTGTTTTGAGAAGCACTTTGTTGCAAATCAATTTCTTTTCAAAACTGCTTTAATATTTTTAATGTACCTCTAAAGCAGTGATTCCCAAAGTGGTCTATATCGACCTCCAGGAGTCTATGACGACCTGCAAGGTGTCCACGTCAGCGAAAAAATAATTCCGTTGTCCATGAATGGGGGTCTTCGACGATAGTGGCTCTCGTTAAGCCAGATCGTGACTTTAATTTTAAAAGAAAATTCTATCAAATGCAAGCCAGATTTTACCTATTTAGCAGATTTATTCACTAAATTTAATGAGGTTAGTTTGCAGTTACAAGGTGACAGTATAAATTTTATTAAAACAAGGAAAATGGAAGAAAGGACCCCACCAGGAAAACGACGTTTCAACCTGCGTTCAACATTTAAAATCTCTTCATTCAGATTTTGAAACTAGGTTTGAAAATGCTTTGACTATGGTTATACCACAGTAGGCAATGAATTCACATGGTCACATTGAAAAAAAAAATGTCAGATTACAAGAGGAACTGAGAAATAAGCAGTAGCGGATATCTTAAAGTAAAGTTTAGAAACGGATGTCAGCAATTTTGGCTTTAAAAAGACATACCTGTTATTTATCCCGAATTATGGAGTATTGTGAGTTTTTAATTGCTTTTCCTAATGAGTTTCAGCACGGTTGTCAATCTCCAAAATAGAAAAGAAAGAAAAAGACTTTACACTACTAAACCAGGAGTTTTAGGGTTAAACCTGACAAGATTGATGTCGAAAATTTGTTATTGAAGCAAAAGATTCATTCATCCCATTATAAACATTTGTTTGTTGATCGGTTATTTTATGTTTTAAATTTTAATTTAATTAACATGTTTTTCTCAAATTTTGAACACAATTCTTCACTATAGTTAGAAATTTAAATCATTTAAAGTAAGTAGCTTTATACTAGCTGTCAAAAAGATATTTAAATTGATAAATTTGTAAAAATTCAGGATTAGGTAGGAAGGGATCGACCCAAAAACGAAACGCATGGCAAGGGGTCTGAGACAAAAAGTTTGGGAACCTCTGCACTAAAGGGACAAAAGTAGCAGTTTAAAGAACCATCGGTTTTCTGTAAAAATATGTTCATATACAAAATGAGTGAAAAAAACAAACATGTTATACAGAACAAAAAGAAAAAAAATTTCAAATCTAGAATCTTAAAATACAATTAGCTTAGATTGCAAAAATAGCAATATATAGTGAGTATATCACTATTTTTTCATGTTCATTTTGCGACGTGATGTATATTATCTTCCATGTCTTTTGTTTAATAGGTTAAGACCTGATCCTATGGTGGTTAATAAGGTTTATGTTGCATATTAATATATATTAAATACATTGAGAATGAATTCAAAGGATTCCACCTAACAATTAATGAGTAATTTTTTGACAGTTCTCTCATTACAAAAAACTTAATCTACATTATTTCACAACAGGAAAAAAATTTTGGTTGTTCTCTGCCAATCAGCTAGAGCCTGGATATCCTCGACCACTGACAGATCTTGGATTGCCAGATGATTTAGAACGCATCGATGCTGCTTTGGTTTGGGGTCACAATGGAAAGACTTACTTTTTCAGTGGCAAAGAGTATTGGAAGTTTGATGAAAATGAAGGAAGAGTTGAACTGGATTATCCAAGAAATATCAACTCATGGAGAGGAGTACCTGCAAATATAGATGCAGCTTTTCAATGGACAGATGGTAATGCATTTGAGTGGTGTTTTCTTGGATAATCTATATTTGTTTGTAATCAGTTTTAACATTTAAAAGTACTTACTAGGATACTTTTATATGTATGTACGGGAATTTTAAATAGTAACCTTAAAGGGGAATTTAAAATGCGAGTAGAAATTTTTTAATACATGTTGTTGTTCATGCCACCTGTCTGACATGGTCAGATCGAGGCCCACGGAATTCATTGTGGCAATGGGCTAGATGTACGCCTGTCGTTGTCCTTTAGCCTTGAGCACCATACAGGTGACAGAACAATTTAGCTCTGTGAAATTCCCGGTATATAATAAAACCATCCATTACAATTTATATAAAAATATTTTTATTTTGAATACTTTTACTTTGAGATATTAAACAAAATTAAAAATATATATAATTTCTCCTATATTGCAATAAGTGTGGTGTCAGTAGACACAAATGTTTAAGTAAAATTTAAAAACTAGATCAGTGATCTTGGAAGTAAAATGTTTTTTACAAATTATTCCGTGTTCTGACAAGTAAAGCTTAAGCATTTTATTGAGTTATCGATAAATATTTTATATCACTGGAATGATAACACAAAGGATCTAATAAGGTAAAAAAGATGTGCATATGACTAATATTTATTTTTTTTGTTTAACAGAGAAATAAATTAATATATTTATGACTTTCACATAATTATTCAAAATTTTAAAAGTTTAAAACAGTTAATTTCAGATATAGGCACAAAAATACATAAAGCTTTACTACAAAGTTCATTTCTCTCTTAAAATGTGTTGAAACAATATTTCAATTTTTTTTTACTAGGAATTTTTTATATAAGAAAAATGTTTCATAATAAAATATCATGTTGTAATTGAAATTGTTATAAATTTGATTTCGATTCATTTGTTGCTGCAGATAACAATTATTATTCTGTATTGATAAAATCCAGATTAGCATTCTTTTCATAATTTATTAAAAGCTAAAATACACAATTTTTGTAAAAATAAAATAACTATACATCTATTTTAGCAGGACTTATACCTCAGTTACTTTGGACAAACAAAGCAGTTGCTTAAGCTAACGTAACTAAAAAAATTTGCAAGCTTATCTTTCAGGCAAAAGATTCTTCTTTAATGTTAATTCGTAACTCTAATCCCCAAATCTCCACTTTATATCCACAGTTCTATTAATTTTTACTAATGTTCATATAAAATGCCCCTTCCAATGAGTCATTTTACCCTAAAAATTTTTCAAAAAAGTGATCAAATTATGCTATATAGGGACCAGTTTTATAAAATAATAGGGTTGAGAAATAAGATTTATATTTAAATTATCACTATTGTTTTAAAATAAGAAAATGAGCATCAAAATAGAAGTAACAAATGTCATTTATGAACCATTTTTGTTTATTAATGGCTCTATAACAGGATACTACAAGAGTGATATTTGAATTGGTACTTCATTTACCAAACTTCTATTCTCAAGTCCGACAAGTTACATGTTAAGCGCAGCAAACCTTCACTATCTTGTACAAATATTTTACGGAATCAGAATTGAAACATTTTAAATTTACAACCTTATTTTAATATTAAAATGGACAAAGTTATCCACTAGTAGTCAATTTAATTAAAAAAAAATTTCTTTCTACAGCAAGTAATTGAGATAATTTTCATAACCTTTATTTTTTCTCCTTTTTCAGGAAATTCATATTTCTTTAAAGGAACCAAATTTTGGAAATTTGTGGATATCAAAATGAGAATCCAAAACAAAAGTCCATCGGACCTTGGAGGATTTTGGTTTAAATGTCCTGGTAAAAGTATGGAGATCACACAACCAGTAACGACATCAAGATCACCTACATTTAAAGCTCATGTGCCAAATATTAGTCCAGTTTTAAAGATTTCACAGATTTATTGGTTAGTTTTGCTGATTTTATCAGTACATATGAGAATGCAGCTTAATATTTAAAGACTGAATCGTTTGAATCAGAGCCAATCTACTTATTGAAAAAACATCATTTTCTTTTATTTATTACTTATTACATGATTTATGTTGTAGTCCTTAAATGAATTTTTTAAAATTCATGAGCATGCCTTGATTAATCATATATTTTAACTATAAATTATATTTAGAGACAAGTATTATTTAATTACCAATAAGATACTTTTATGTAACATCCTTAATTTCATTAAAAACAATCCAATATAATGCTTACTCTTACTCTACTATCTCATGTTTCATATTTTGAATGAAACAATATCTAGCCTTTACCATTTTACAAAAACTATTTAAATTGGTATAATTTTTCTATAGTGTAAATTAAGTTAACAGTTATATTGCTTATAAACTTCATAAAGTAAATAAGTGATTATGGAAGAGAGTATACCAAAATATGAAAACTGCTTCACTTATGAGTGTATTTAAGTTATTTAAAAATATGTGCTAATTATTTATGTATGAAATGCATGTATTATGTAACTGTTTGATTGAATAAACATTTCTACATATTTAAATAAGCTTTCCTATTGCATTTTACCATGAATAAAAAGTAGTAAGGAAATATAAAAAAAAGTCAATATTAAAAGAAATGTTTCACTTTTAAAAATAATGTATTTTTATTCACATATTACAATATAAACACTTCATAAAATAATAATAATATAGAAAGAAAATGGGCAATTAAAATTGTTTTAATGGAATGATAAATTCATGTAAATAAATAAGCTACAAATTGATGGTCATCTGTACAAACAAATAACAGTACAGCTTTAATAAGAAATATTATAATCAAATATTTTACCTTACTATAACAAATGTAATTTTACTTCCTAACAAACGTAAATTCTTATGTAAAAGCATACCTTTATAACTTCCCAAGATCTTTAAAAAAACCTAAAAAGAAAATATCCCAAATGCATTTGATTAACATTTTTTCTCTAATAATTTCATCAAGCAGTTTTTTAAATATAATTAGCAATTATAATTTTAAAATTCAGGAAACAGAGCATAATATTTACAGATTTCATGAACAGAGATTCTGTTTCTAAACTGCTAAATGTTTAACAGAATCTTCACAATAACAATAGGTGAATAATGTCTTGAATGTTTATAACATGTTGCAAGATAAAATTAAATGCAAAAAAAATTTATAAATAAGTGCAAAATATAAAATATCAATAAAAAAAATCTTAAACTAAAAATTTTATTGGTTCATTTTAAATATGAAATGCATAGTAATTTAAAGTATTAAAAAGCAATTATCGAACATAGAAATAAATCACAAATTAAAATTAAGGTTTTTTTTCAACAAGATTTATTTATCGAAACTGTTTGTACAAAAATACTGAAAATAACTCTTGACAAAATTTTAATAAATATTGATTTTAATTAACTTCTTTAATAACCAAAAATGATCATTATAAACACATGCTTTTCTCATACAGATATTCTAATGCAGAGAATATAGTTAAAACATTTGTATACAATTTTGCATGACTTGACAATAGCCACAGCTCAGTCTCTATAAAAAAATATGAGATAGTATGAAATATACAGTATCAAATAAATACAATGCAATGGATAATATGACCACACAATATTGAAAAAAATATTCTGAATGATCAGTCCTACTCTATAACACTGTGAATGGACAACTCGAAATGAGTTTTAAACAAAGATCAGATGACAAGTATTAAAACTTTTTAATAGATATTGAATAACAAAAAGATGATTAAATACTTTATATAATGCTATAATTGAATTTAGTGCATTTGTATTTTATGCCAAATACAAACGATGGAAGTCATTAGCACCAAAGTTAGCATTACATTTTGGACACTTGCGTTGTCTTGTTTCATAACGAGTTTTTAAACAATCAAAACAGAACACATGGAAACATTTCGTCAAAACAGCATCTTTTCTTTTCACTTTGCATGAAGGACAAGTTAATTGTTCCTAAAATGGAAGGAACAATTTAAGAATCATGCATATAATCATACATTAACATGAAATAAAATATTCACAATTTTAAAAACATTATACACAAGAATGAACAGTCACACACACACACATAAGGTATTATAACTTATAACGATCAATTTTAAATAATAAATTATATTTGAATTAAAACAGGAAAAATGCTTTGTGCTTTTGAAACACTATAATTGCCTCTAAACAATAGTAACTTTTTATCTCTCAGTACTACAAGATTATTTTCATTATCTTTTTCTAATAGAATGATTGATCCTTTTCTCATAAATTTAAATAAAGAATTACCTGCCATTATACTAATTTTAATATATTTGTAGCTAAAAAAACTTGTTAACTTCTTTGTTCACGACTTTTACACCGAAGAGCTAAAACATTATGACCACCAAGGAATGGAAGCAGAATCATTGATGTATAAAATGCAGATGGTTACCAATGAAAGGTATTAAAAAAAGATGCAACAAATAGACAATTACCACTCGAATATTTCATGCTTTCATGGATAAAGGTAGAGTGAGTGTACATTAATATCACATTATAAAGCAACATGAGGGCTATCTATGATGGACCTCTTAATTTTGAAGTTGACAAGTGATGAAGACAACACTTGAGCTGACAAACTACCACAACATGCCAAAAGGAGGACTTTGAGCCATATTAAATTTAATCTACATTACCCCCCCCATCAACACCATGACCTTAATCACTAAGCAGCAGCAGTCACAGAATAAAGGTCAAGATCTAAGTAAAAAAGTTCCACAATTATCGTCACGGTCTTACAACTGGGAAGGAGACACTGTCAACATTAGAAATACTACTACATATTTGGTCCTCCACACTTCAAAAACTATTATTGCTGTATGCTGTCACATTTGATAAAGTGTTTATAAAGTACAGTACATTAGAAAAGTGAATTAATTACAGATGGTGAAACAAGCAGTATGTACAAAGATATGTAACTGCCCACATTTCATCAAAAACCATACTTACTGTATGCTGTTACATTTGGTAAAATATAACTGGCATTACTTCATTAACCACAAATTTTAATTCAAGGAGCACACAATTCAGTGAGTGGTGTTAGGTTTGGGACTCAGCAGCTGCAGACTCAACAAGGTTCAGTTATTCAAGTCATGTCATAAAGCTTTATACTTGCAGTAGGCCCATTTCAGAATTGTCCTTAGATCTTTGAAAAGTGGAAATGCATTGCCTTGTCAAATGAATACTGTTCTTTCTTACATCATGTCGATGGTAGGGTAATAATCTGTCATTTGCTCAATAAAGGTAAGTTAGATGAATTTACAGGAGATAAAAATCGGCTGTGGTGGTAAAATAAGGCTATTGGGATATTCACGTGATCAGCTCTCATTCTGTAATGGTCATACACAATATTATGAAAACTATGGATTGGATTGATGTCCCTGTGGAATTTCTATATTCCTTTATTGTTGTAATCAGCTTTCCCATCTAGTTGCTCAATTTTCTACCAGGACAATGTATTCGGCCACAAAACCAAGATCATGTCCAATTAACCCACTTTGCCATGGTTGCCTCCCTCTACATTTTAATGAAATAGAACACCTGAAGGATATGGAGAAGGCTTCTCAGAACTCAGAGCCTCCTGTTGCATAATTTATGTGACCCTAAAGATCTGCATTTGGTACATGATTCCATACACACTAGCATGCCTGCACATGCTGAAGCTGTTGTACAAGCTAGAGGGGGTTCAACAAGGCTTTAGATCAGTGGGCATGTTTTGGCTTTTCAATTTATGATGAGAAATAAGAAATTGTGTGGTTGAACTAAGAATCCAAAGCTAACTAGAAACAATTATTTCACCAAACAATCACATCACATTCAGATGAATATACAACACACAGTACTAAATTAATCATAAAATACAAGTGATCTTTACTATATTAAAGTTCAGGAATGTATCCTTCAAGCTAATAATAATGTATTATGTATTTGTTCATAGAAACATTTTTTTTGTAATTTCCATTAATTTAATTTGCATTGAAATCTCAGCCTATTATTTGTAATAAGCTATGAGATTAATTGTAATTATTTATTTTCCTTAAATAATTCAATTTCAAAATAATTTCCATTGTTATTTCATCAATCTATGTATTAATTGCATGGGATGAAATGCCAACCTTCCACTTAAATGTAAAAAAAGATCAAAGATCATGCACTAAAAATGTAGCTATATTTGTACAAATTGAATTCTCACAAAAATTATCTTAATTATAAAAGCAAATTATCAGGCTTTCAGAATTTAAGTTTAATAAAGTAACATTTAAATGGAGTGATAATGTAATTCTTTTATTAAAAAAAAAATAACTGGAAATTAATTACAAGTATTTAGATACATATATTTGGAAGAAAGCCTCAAAAGTAACAAATTAAAACAAACAAAAAATATATTCATGCTTTGTCTATAATCATATGACTGAGCAACAGTAATATTTTACAGTACTGTTATAGCCTAGACTACAAATTATTTGTTTAGAAGAAATATGTTGCACATCAAAAACACAATACATTTTGATAAAGGATATATATATATATATATTTTGCTTAATATTATTTTATCAATTTGTTAAATAATTTTGACTTTTATCAAATAGATTACAAAGTTATACTTTTTTTTAAAAAAATAACTTATACTAAAGGAAGGTGAAATGGTAGAAAAATATAATAATCATAAAATATATAGCATGTCACTCTGTATGACAGCTAGTATAAATCATTAATGAGTAACTAATAAAAATGGGAAATAAATGTTGTTTCTCATAAAAAAAATGTATACATTTATTTTTTTACTGAAAACCCAAATAACTTTTCACATACAAAATTACTTGTCAAAGATCATTTTATTTTTTAAAAAATTATTTTAAAAAATGAAGCCCAGTGGCTGAGTGGTTAGTGCATTGCGCTAACACACCACAGGTCCGAGGTTCAAACCACTAGCTGAGCGAGGTTGACTGAGCCTATCATCCCTTCAGTGCGTCGATAAATGAGTACTAAGCTTGCTTGGAAACTTAACACTGGGGTTTTGTGTCAGACTGACCAGAACATCTGCTCATGCACCTCAGGGCCCAAGGTCACATATACTGAGTTGAGCACAGTAGACCTTGGCCCTCATTGGCTGTCGTGCCACTGAGTTAAGTTATTTTAATATATAGGATTATCAAATATTTCCTTCTAAGTAATTTCTGAGTTTAAAATATTTATTATAGTCACACATATCACCTCAAAAATACAGCATGTATTTTCTTACCTTATACTCTCTAACTTCTTCCATTAAAACTTCATCAGCTGTAGAAGCAAGCTCAAATTTCTTTCCTCTCTCAACTTCTCTTCTTAAGCTGATGATGTCTTCCTGTTAACAAAAACGTTTTAAATCAAATTTTGAAATGCATAATTAGTTACAAGAAAAAAATGTGGAAGTTTCTCAGATATTTTTTAACTGTAACACTTATTTATCTCTGTTTTATTTTTCAGTACTGATCCTTAAAAACCTTAAAATTTTTATTGACGTATAAAATGTCCACAGAAATACTTATATTTTCAGTAAATGATCAAACTATGTCATGTCTAATAATACAACATAGAATATATACTATAAAAGCACTGCTTATATGCTGCACATTATTAGTTACCTCCAATTTAAGAGCCATTAATGAAATAGTAGTCCATATAGTGTTCACTCTTGTAACTCCCTATGTATAACTTTTATTTAGCAATATCTTTTTATAGACATTAATGTCTTAATATTGCTAATAGTAACTAGACTGGTTACTGACTGTATTTGAATCACAAAACACAATCACGAATTAATCAAATTAATGTTGAAGCAATCAATGTATGTATTAATTTGACACCATGATAAAAATACCAAAGCGCATATTTTCGCCTTTTGAGAATGTGTTAATATGGCTGAATTTTTCTTTTTATAACATTCTCTATATGTTTGAATGTATATTTTTGTCTTTGTTATACATCATGGTAAACAGAACTAACAAAAACAAATAATTTGTCATAAAGCATACAGAATATGAACACAAATAGAGCACAATGACTTCTAGGCAGTATTCTAGAAAGCTAGATGGCAACGAGACTTAATTTGACGTACTATGCCAGTGCAATTGGAGCAGCAAAGTATTCTATCATTGTATTTGAAGAGAAGAGATTGGTTATCTTTGGCAGTGAAATAACATGTAAAGATATTGTCTACTGAGGGCAAATGTGATGAATGACATCATGGGCCATTTTTGCCTTCTCTAAACAACATGTCAACAACTTCAGATATATATTAATATTTTAAAACCTGTAAAGAATTTAAATTAAAATTTTTTGTTGTCTCTTCTCATGTATTGGGATTGAATAAACACTAAATTAAAAAAAAAAGGAGCTTTGTTTAAAACACCTTTTTTCAGCTTTACCAATTTATTTTAAAATATTTAAAGAAATTTTGATAATAAACTCTTGAAATACTAATACAATAATACTCAGAGTTTACCATTGGATCTCTTACATAATCTTTTGTTTTTCAAACCTCACTTTTCCTCGCACTCCTTTCCCCTCGTTCACTCACTGAAGTTGAGTGAAAGTGGGCTGTATGGCATGAGATAAAGAAAAAACTTCATGAGTTATTGGCACCGAGTGTTCGACAATTTTCATCTAAATATTTTTTGGACATTTTAAGTACAAACAATAAATAAGACCAGTAGAGAATATTAATGATGGATTATGAAATTTTGCAAAAACCATACAAATGAACGATTTAAGGGCAAAAGCATAATGCTAGGCTGAAAAGGGTAAATTTTACATAATTAGCATAAAAATTAACAAGTATGCAATTTACTAGATAAATCATTTCAAAAATATATTGCTTAAATAAAATCTTCCGATTTTTTCAGAAGAGAAAGCCCAAATAAAATTTCACAATAGATTCAAGTAAAAATGAACAATAAAAAAAAAAAAAAAAAAACTTTAATCACATTTTAGAAATCCAATATAATCTATGGAATTTTTTAAAAATTATCAAGAAAAATTATTAGGGTTGAATTGCTCCATTAAAATCCCATACCCAGATTGTTTTTGCCAAATGCTCTTATGACACATAGAGAATAACTGTTATTAAATATAATAATTTTTATATTACATTCTAACTTCACATAATGTTTCATTTTAATATCAAAGCTAAGTGCTGAAGACATTCAAAATACTCTGAAATAAACAATTAAAAAAGGAGCAAAGAGTAAACAATAACATTTGGAGGGAACTTTCATTTGCTTCAATTAATAATCTCTGAAAACGGCTTTAAGCAATAACAAATTTTGAAGCCTTATAACAACATGTTTCAACCTCTTGCTACTGTTTTCCTTTTTTTCTCCATACAGTACTAAAATTTCAATGCCACATTTTTTTCCAGATATAATTGTATCAGTAATACAGAATGATTCAAGTTTAATTTTTTTGTTATAAATAATAGATGATCACTTATTCAATAATCTTAACACAACCTGTTGAAAAATTTTAACACAGACAATTCTAAATCCAAAAGCCTTATTGAATTAAAAGGGATATTACATATAATGGAAATCATTGATATCTTAGTATAAATAGTATCAAATAATTTGAGATTTTGTTTTCCTCCTTCTGAAAATATCTTGGAATAAAAAGTGGTTTGCAATCAATATTAAAAGTAAACTTACAATTAACATTTCAGCTTTGATGAAATCAATAAATTAAGAAATAAAACTTTTAAATATTGATTAAGAAGAAAACATTCCATAAAAGCCCATGTAATGCTTTCAGTAGTACTTCAATTACTTGCAACTTGCTTCAGTGAAATTTTAAAATAAAGGAAATATTTAAAGTAAATTTTAAGTGCAGGCAGGGGATTCTTAAGATTATTTGAATATCAATATTTCAAGTTAATTCTTTCCATGCTATTAATATAATGAAGGGAAGTAATCAAGTTTAACCTGTAGTCTCTTTGTTTTAAATGCCTCCTGCTGAAGAGCACTTGTTTTCTCAGCAACAGTTGTCTGAACCTCTTTGAGATGTGATAAGTACTTTTCTAAATGCAATCTTAAATCAGCTGATGACTGTGCACTTTCGATGGACTTCCGTTTCTGCATTTCAGATGACTGCTGCCGCAAACTGAATGAAATGAAAATGTTTTAAAGATTAAAGTATACATATAATACACAATAAGAGTTTTCTAGAATCAATACTAAATTTAGTGAAATTTTGTTAAGAAAATAAATATACAAATTAAAATAAAATTATAAATTTACTGCTTCTTATAATAAAATTCCCTTTATTTGATTCTTTTGTTATTACATATCGATTCACACAGATGGTCCAATTCAACAAGTAATGAAACATATATATAAAAAAAAATTATTAGTTACATATGGGACACAGAATTTCAAAACTTCAATATTCCTCAATCCATAGTGTCAAGATTATGCCAAGAATTATAATTTCAGGCATAAACTTTCATAAAAGACAATAGAGTAGCCTAGAATGTCTAGCTACTGTATTGCACTCGGACCTAGAATGAACCAAGACCAGCAACATCTGCTTAAAATAATTGGATTTGATTTTTTAAAACTAACATTGCACTGTAGAGCAATGTGCGTGGGGGGAGGCTATAGGCCAGACATTGTAATGTTCAATTTCGCGGTCAAGTAATCTGGATGACACCTGAAAACTGGCACCTACTTTCCAAACTTACACATGCCAATTGTGAAGACTTTTAACCTCCAAAGTTTAATGTGCATCATCCCCTCTACATGGTGGATCCTCAGGACCCATGGTTTGGCAATACCAGCCATGAATTTGTAACCTTAACTCCCTTGGCTATCATGGCCTCATAGAGTAGTGTTTCCAGACATGTAATACTATGTCAAAAAAGAGTAACAATCGATGTTTGATACATAACAGACATAGGTAAAATTTATTTTGCTAGGATATGACAGAAGTACAACTTGAGTGCCTTTATTCACAAGCCATCTCAGTTGCAGATGCTCTTCTTGGCTTTTGAACATATAAAGTTTGACTTGATGAAGGTCAGAGGAGTCCCGATTCCAGTTGGTAAAGGTTGATAGTACACTTGAAGTGAGGTGCAAACCCTACAAGGCCATGGACATAAGTTTTCAACTAAGCAATAGGCAAGCCGGTGATGGTGATGTAATGGTGTGCTCTTTTTTGACGTGTAACATCTTTCCTCTTGATTGCTGGATATTTGTCAGAGTGATTTCGTAAAAAGGGAGAGAAATGAGTAACAGGAAGTGACATAAGTGTGCGCTATTTGATTTGACCAATGAGAGCGTGTGGTGTTGTCTCTTCATTACCCTCCCATGGGGGTTCCACCGTAGTAGCCATCCAGCACTCGAGGGCTTGACTCTAAATCCACAATCAATATGTAAAATCTACCCCTTAATTGCAAGAAACTCTGTATTGAGCAGAGAAAATAAATTGTTTTCTACACACTTGGACCAGTTTTAATGTATGCCACACCAATCTGGGCACATACAACTAAAACCTATATTAATCAATTTGAAGCTTCTAAAAAGCATCATTCTCTTGATCAAATTAAAACTTCCACATTCTTTCCTGTTTTTTCTATATGTACTGTATTTTTTATTAGCACATTCATTACATTGATTTAGCTGTTACAAATTCTTGGTTTCTGTGCAAACAAGATGCAATATTAAATAAAATTCCTCAAAAAATCAAAATGGATGGCTTAAAATTTAAGTTAGAGATAGTGAAGAGTTGTCAGCCTTTCCACCTACTAACAAAAGTATTTTAACTGATGATGAGGACCAACAGTGTTGTAATTTAATTCGCAAAAAGATCAAAGCGTTATAATCCACCTGCTATACATGTCACAGCTTTTATCCCGACCATTCCAGGATAAAAGGCTTGACATGTATAGCCATTTTCAATATGTTGATTACATTGCAAGGCCTCACAAGTGCATATATGAAAACTACAAAAGCAGTTCGAAAACATGTTGTGAAAAATGCAATGGTTATTTATACTTGTCAAAAACAAAACAAAAGATTTTTACAGTAAATAAATAATGAATTAAGATTGTTTCTTCTATCAACTTAGAGCTAAAAATGTATAACTCGTAAAATTTCATAGGTGACCTGTTTCACAGATAACACCCAACTCGCATGATCGTGTGGGCACAGTCTATGTTCCAGGGGGGGATTTTTAGTATTTTTTCCAGTGTCATTGGGGTCCATATAGTATTGGTAACCAGAAGAATTTAATATTTAAAGATAAAAATAATCTGGGTCTTAAAGGGATATACCGAAGGTGGTTCTGCTCTTGAAAAAAACTATCACGTTTCCCCAGATTTTAACTTTAATATCAGTTTGCCAAAAGCTGAGCTGCTCATAGCTTTTTGAATGAGGAATTAAAGCTTGAAATGAACACAAATCAAAATGTTTGGACAACTAAAAGTGGTACTGTTATTGATGCTGTTTTTCAACGGTTTTTAAATATTCTGAAATCACAAGTATATGTGTCATATTTTAGTTATCATAAGTCTATTATCTCCCCTCTTCCCCAAATTGAACTAGAATAATTACTTTTGATAAAAATTGCATTACTCCTTGTGTTAATTAAATAAAATTTTCATTAAAGATATAGTTATTCGATAGAAAATTATTTCCAGTCATACCCGATTCATTTTTTTCAGGATATAAGTTACTATTGTATATTTACCACAACAACATGTCAGATATTACACATCCTATGCGACTACTGTAAGGCTCGTTTCTTTTTTTTAAATGGCATGGACTGTGTGTGTGTGTGGATCCTTTGGTCAAACTGAACTAATGATTATCTGGAAATAGTTATGTTAATCTATTTGCTAATAATTCATATACCCAAACAAAGAGAAATTTTCCAGGATGACAATGCACCATTCCACCTGGTTAAAATCTTTCATTCGTTTGAGGAACCTTTGGGGTCAGAGTTCCAGCAAATAATCTGACCAATTAGATAGTCGAACATGAATCCCCTTTATAAATTTCCCCCAAGCCAAAAAGGCTTCGGGTTTAAAATTTTTGATCATTGGGAACTTATTTTAAATTTTAAATAACTTAATTTTTAACTTAAACTTCCTACTTCAATATTAAATACCTCATTATAGCAAGTATTCCTAGCTCCGCGCCGAGAGTCGCGGACTTAATGTCTTTCCCGAAGCAGCGATCACCGCGGTCAGAATCCGGGAGGGTGACCTCCTTGGATTCAATTGTGCGGTATCGCGCTTCAGCTTTCCTTTTCGGCCACCAGATGGAGGCACGATTCTACGCTATCTAGAACTCTTTTAAAATTCGTTTCACGTCCAGCAATCATTAATTAAATCGTTCCTTCGAACGACCGCTTATATTTTTGAGAACTGGACATTCCATATCTACATCTATCAATTATTATTCATGATTGTATCACATATATGACTTCATTGCGTCATTATTTTTCCTAAAACCGATGTTCATTTTTCTATCTTGTTTAGTCCTACCCCCACCCCCCTTTATCCCGGCAAGAGTGCAAGTTGGTTCATTAAAATTTTTATTCAAAATTTGTTTTCTCCCCCTATTTTTGCATGAGATCTTTTGAATTACAATTCAAGATCTCCTTTGCTCGGGTCGTTTATTTTCGGATCGACCCAATTCCATTTCCACGCCCACTTCTCTGCGAGCGAACGGCCTCGGCCAATCAGATCGCAGGAAAGTGGTGCGACTGTTTCTTCGGCCGACAGATTCACTCTGTCGCCGTTCCAGCAGATTTGTTCTGCCCATTTTTATTATATCTTTTTAAAATTAATTTTAAGTAAAATCACTAATTCGGCCCTTAATTTTAAAATTCTGATGAGGAGGTACGCCCCCGTTCCGGGGCAGGCACTCCGTAAGTTACATGCCACTTGCCACATGAATCCCCTTGAATATATATGAAGACGACTGAAAAGTCAGTTTGTGCACAAAATCCTACACTGACAATATTTAAGCAATTATAGATTGATGTACAGGTGGCAGTGCTGAAGAACTCTTCAGAAGATTTCTAGTGAGTCAATATCATGTCAAGTTGCTGCACTTTGCAGCGCAAAAAGAGGATTCATACGATATTAGGAGGCAAACTATGACCTTTTGGCACTTGACAGTGTGTGCATAAGAACTAGAACATCAGTAAAGTAACTGAGATTATATGATAATTTTTTTTTATCTAATCTATTTTTATACACACAATAACAAGACTTGTTGGAAAAGCACCCCTTACAACTTTTCAATATAATGGATACTTTTTTTTTTAAAAAAAAAGTATTTGCAATACATTCAGATACTCTATTCTTTTCATACTTCCTGATGAAAATATAAAGAATATAAATTTCAGTTATGACATTTGATGTGGCACCCCGATTTCTTAACTTCTATATCATATTAACCTAAATTTTCAGAAAAAAAAACAAATATTTCACACATCACCAAAGTTAAATACCTTAGTTCTTTTTCAACAGTAGCAACATTAGTTTGTAGCAATCGTTCTTTTTCTTCCAGTTTTCGAACCACTTGATTTTGTGCATCTACTTGGTTTTTAAATGTCATTACTTGCTCAGTTAACATACCTTTTTCTTCACGTAATAACTTATGAATTTGATTAGACTTGATCCTCTGCAAGATGAAAATTTAAATTAGTAAATTTCTTGAATTAAAAAAAACTGATAATAATTATAAAAACATGAAGAATATAACTTATAATATTTGTTTTCATCTTGCCCCTATGCAAAAAATTTATTTAACAGTATACCTCATGTAAATATTTTACATAAGTTATAGTAAAAAATATCTTAATAATGTCAAAAATTCTATTTCAAAAGTGAAGTTAAACAAGAATTTTAGCTGTAATAGTTAATTTATTAATAGACTAATTTATCAAGAATGCTAATTTAAAGTTTCAGTAATGTTTTCTAATACATATGAATTATCAAAATCTACGTACTATCGTAGTTACAATTTGGAAACTGGATAAAGTTTTTTTTATAAAAAAAGACAGGAAAAATTTAAAAGGAAATAAAAGAAGGGGCTGAATTAGATAAAATTCAAATAATAAACAAGAAGAAATTAGTCGAATGTTTACAAAACTGTTTTCACTTAGTAAATATTTATAAATATTGGGCTATCTAGAACATAGCTACAAAATAACTATATTAATTTTTTTGTAAAAGTTCCTTTTTGCCATTATGAACAAAAAGATACACTATCTGGCCAAAAGTATCTGGACACCCAGTGGTATGAACTTAGAGCGTCCTGAGGCACATATTAATATGATGTTGGTCCCCTTTTGCATGGATGACAGCCTGCACACGTTTGGGAAGACTTTCCACCAATTTTTTATAGGTGACCATAGGAACTGTCTTCCAGGCATCCATCACAGCTGAAGTAAGTGCTTGCAGTCAGGTTTGTCGATTTGGCTGGCTATGTAATCTGCGCTTTAATTCGTCCCAAAGGTGTTCTATGGGATTTAGATATGGGCTCTGAGAAGGCCAGTCTAGTTTTTGAACGCCCATTTTGTCAAACCACATCTGTGCAAGCCTCAATGTGTGAATGGAGCAGTTATCCTGCTGGAAGAGATCAGGGCATCCGCCAAACCCAGATGCATCCATCCGACTGCCCGACTGTAAAGCGAGATTCATCACTCCAAAGAACAGTTTTCTACATGTCCACAGTCCAATGACGGTGAGCTCTAACACCATTGCAATCGATGCTTCGCATTCTGTGGAGTGATGTTTGGCTTGTGAGCGGCTGCACGACCATGGAATCCCAAGTTTTGTAACTCTCGCTGGACAGTTCTGCTGCTAACACTAATTCCTGATGAACTTTGGAACTCCTGAGAAATTTTCACCGAGAACTTGAGATTTTGTTTCACTACCCTTTTCAGAGTTCTGCGGCTGCATTCACCAAGTATTTTCGGCCTACCGGTTCGTTTTTCTGCCGTTTCACTGCCTCAACGTTTCCACTTCACAATTGCATCACTCACAGTGGATTTAGGTTTCTGTAGAATGTCTGCTATCTCACGAACTGATTTCCCACAAAGGTGGCATCCCACTATACTGCCACAATCAAACTCACTAAGCTCCTTTGACTTACTCATTGCCTCACTAAAACAAACACAATCTGACAAACCACTATATAGCTTTCAATTACCTATCAAATTGAGTCACTCACCAGAACCACTTTTTTAAGGGGTGTCCGGATACTTTTGGCCAGAAAATGTGTGTGTGTGTGTGTATATATATATATATATATATATATATATATATATATATATATATATAAAAGAATTTCATTATAGTTTATGTGAATAAAGTTCTGGGGAATAATGCAATTATTTGCAAATGGTTTTATATTTTATATGCTTAACACTTTCAAAATAATACTGCTTTTAAAAAATCTAATATCAGCAATAGAGAAATTATTAATCGTATTTCAGCTTTTTATAAAAAATCAGATTTATATACTACAAATATTAAATTCCTACATATTTTCATGACTCCAAAAAAAAAATTTCATAAAAATTCTATTAAATTTAGAACTATAACTATTGGCTTTAAAACTTACATTACACATCTGGGCAAGAAGCTACAAAATATTATATAACATATTTTAGACAATATCAGTAATTCTATTATAGTTAAGAATAGTAAAGATATTATTCAGAACATGCAAGGTAAAAATATTCTCTCCATTCATGCCTATGGTTTTGAAGATATACTTAACTCCATTGATATAGGAGACATGATTAAGATTCTCAGAATAGCTTATAATAAATATTCTTAAAATAAATTAATAAAATATGATAAATATCTTACTATTATTCAATTAGCATTAAATGAAACTTATATTTTTCATAACTGTTATTATCAGCAAATTAAAGGACTGCCACAAGGTGGGCCTGCAAATAACTGTTTAGCACTATTAAGAACATGAAAAAATTGATTACGATTCTTGTTACTTTTTTATTCAGATACATAGATGACTTAATCATTTTTAGTAATAAAAAAGATTATGTTCCTAGTTTTAATTATTATCCACAATATTTGAAATTATTAAAAACTAATTACAATAATGAGTTAGTTAACTTTTTGAACTTTCAATTAAACATTAAGAATAATTTGCAAAAATGTATATTTTTGATAAAAAAAAAAGTGACTCTTGAATTTAACATTATAAAAACGCTATTCTGGTGTAGCAAACTACACATATCTATATTTAGAAATATTCCAAATTTCATAAAAAGAAACAATGATTTAGTTTCTGATAATGAATTAAAATGATTATTATAAAAAAATTCAGTCAATACTGCCTGGATTACAACTATCCAGTTAAATTCATTTTTAAATATATTTCAAAATTATTTTAGACTTTAGACTTTTTTTTAAGCTACCTCATGCTTAGTTTGTTACAAAAAAAAACTATCTCAGTGGTGCCTCTGTCTTTTATTGCTCAGCATCAACACTCAACACGTCATTTATCAGGAGATGCTTAGCCTTATTTCACTGTCCCAAAATCAGTGTGACAGCTTTAGAAATCATAATAGTTATCCATTTTAGTCCAATGACTCTCTTTTGGTCTTTTACAATTTTAATTGCTTAATATCTGATTCTCGGAAATTCTATTACTCTCCAATCTTAGTAGGATATTCCTTTGCATCACTTATTTCATATTCATATATTATATATAAAATACATATATATATAACATATATTCTTTAGGTAAATGAAATAAAAAAAAAAGAGTATACTTGGCCACTCAAAGAAATTATAAATTGTATTTTTATTCATGTACCATAAAACCAGATAAAAATTAATGGATTCATTTTTTTGGAATTTTTTCCAAACATTCTAAAATAATGCTAGTATTTGTCTTTGACATTTTTATATTTATTAAGATAAAATTTACATTTTTTTTAATAACTGCAATTTTAAATATTTTCTTATCATATACCTCAGACATAAGTTTAAAATTAGCATCATCTTTTTCACGTAATTGTTGAATAAGACGAAGATTTTGCTCTTGCATATCTTCAAAGGCTTGCCCAGTAATATCCATCTCATTCAAAAGGGCTTCTTCTTCCTAAAAAATTACAAAATAAACATTGATACTAAGAAGGGGTTTATGCCTTTTTTTCCCTCAATCAATATATTATGAATCTCCAAGAAATATTTACATTATACACTTGGTTCTCTTTTTATGCGGTTTTTTTTTATGCGATTTTAGAGTTATGCGGTTTTTTTATGGCAAGAAAAAAAAAAATTTTATTCATATTTAATTCTTTTGGTGATTCACTTTTTCTGAAAAGGAATAAGAATAACAACTACAACTCTACTATTACGCAATCAATACAAAAAAAATTTTATTCATATTTAATTCTTTTTGGTGATTCACTTTTTCTGAAAACGAATAAGAATAACAACTACAACTCTACTATTACGCAATCAATACAAGGAAAGAATTTCTCCTTTATATGCAATCAAAACTTTTTTCTTTTATTGACATGTTTTCTCTTGATTTGTTCTTAAAAACAAAAAAGACAAAAACAAAAATATCCTGCTAAAATTGCCTGTTTTTATGCTGCATTTTGCATTGCATTTTGTTTTTTTATGAAACTAATTAAAAAAGCTTGCATATTAGAAATTCTTAATATGATTTTAAATGAAGTTTTGTTTTTTGTTACATATTAAGTTTTGTTTTTGTTTTTAACATACATATGTGCCATTTATTAAAATATGATGGAAAAAAAAATAAATCTTATTATTTATAAATCTTTTTTTATGCGATTTCTGGTGCATTTTAAAACATTATTTGGGTTTTATGCGATTTTTTGAATAAATGGAACGATTTTTTGAATAAATGGAACTTGAATAAATGGAACGTATCCATCATTTTGCATATAAATGTATGTCTTTTTTTGTGCGATTTTTTTTTATGGGGATTTCCCTGGAACGCATCTACCGCATAAAAAAAGAACCAAGTGTATATAGTACCCTATTTCTTACTACTAAGCCACACCCCAAATTCTGTATATGTTTTTGTGAAAAAATAAAGAAAATAGTGTAAAATGATTTATGGATATCTGATACTTAGGAAATTAAATCAAAATCAAAATGAAAACCAATAAGAAGTGAATCATTCATTTTACCTGAATTATAAAAACTTTTAAAATCATACATGAACCTGTAATTGCTCTAACCATCAGTATCATGTTCTATTTCCCCCATCCAATGCATCCCCCCCACTTGAATTGAAAGCAGTGCCCGATTTTCAGAACATCAACATTGGGGAGAAAGGAATGGCTTAGATTTGAATAAATACGGTAATTATCACCATAGAGAAAGATAAGATGCATAAAAATAAATACACCACTATTTATCACAAAATAAAACTGGCAAAAACTACAGTAAAAATATAAATTATTTCACACATACATAAATATCTATAATTTAAATAAATTTTACAGTAAACATTGATTAGTTTTTAATAAATAAAACTCTACAGTTACAAAAGCACTAATGGCAAACTTTGTAGTTCTGAAAGAGGAAGAAATTACAAGTAGGTATCTTATGCACAATGTTAAGATATTTCACTCAATCTCTTTACTGAATCAGGTAAGAGGTTATGGAGTAGAATCAGAACTCAAATCCGTGACTTAATCAAATCTGAATAAATATGTAGGATAGGAAATTCACAACTTTCACCACTGGGCTACTATGGTAACATTAATTTGCTATTATATTTCATACATATTAACTTATCAATTCAATATCAGAATAAAAATTTATGTAATCCTTGAAAATTAAATTATAGTTAAAAGTGTAAAATATTTAAATAAAACACAGCCTGAACTCAAATATTTCAATACTGAAATTTAACATAACTAAAACACATTTACCTGTTAAAAAATAACAATCACAAACACAAAAATTTAAAAAAAAACTACTTATAAAATAAGAAGTTCTGTTACCTGCTTCTGTGTAGCTAGCTGCTTCTGCAGGGATTGAAGTTGATCTTCTAGTGCTTTAATTTTTTTCAAAGCTTCTTCATCTGCTAATTTTCGTCGCTCCTTCCTCTCATTATCTAAATTCTTCTTAATTTGGTTACGCAATTCTTCCACTTCAGCCCTTGCTTTCTTTTCTGCAGCCATTAACTACAAGTTTATACATTAAAATAATATTACAAGGAACTGAAAATACATATAGGCAGCCCTCGACTTTCATACATATTTGGTTCCTGAAAGTGTCTGTGAATGTTGAATGTAGAGGGATGTAAAATAATATGCAAAAAAATTGAGTTATAAAGATTTATTTGTCCATATGTACAGTGACTGATTAAGGTTTGATAGCACCCTAGGCACAAGTTAATTTGATGCTCATACACAATACAAACAGTAATAATGGATTAAAATTGAATTTAGGCATGAATTAAATACATTTATGAGAAATCTAATGTCAATAGATACTTAACAAAAAAACAAGTGCCATACTTAACAAAAAAAAATTTTTTAGTACCTATTAGTTTAAATTTTACTATGTACATGATTAGCTATTTTAAAAAATAATTTTACCCTTTTAATACTGACATATTGAGGCTGTCAAAGTAAGAAAAGAAGTATTAAAACTCGATCTTACGATTGATAAAAGACAATCAATTTCAAATTTTTGACGCCATCTTTTATCAGAACAGGCCAATTCTCATTTATCTAGCCCTTCACTTTTACACTAATAGCCTTAGTTTGAATAATTAAAAAATCTGGAGGGGCATTATTTGGATGATCATCAATCCATGGCAAAAAAAGATTTTTCCGTTTCATTCCTCACTATATTGTGTCTTCTAGAAACAATCTTTGAAAATATATTTCCACAATTTTAAATGTATTCCTTTTAGTTTTACTCTTATTTTTCATAACTGAACATACAATAAATCTGTTTATACAGTACAAAACGTCCAATGGAAACAAAATATTCGTGGTTTTCAGAACATTTATAATTATTTCTTACTTTGCCTCAATTGTATGAAGTTTCTGGATCCTTAATTTCTTTATTCTGTTTATTAACTTATAATTGTGAAATATTTGAACATAGACAAATAAATTAGTGAAGCAAGATTAAAATATTTTGACCTTTTGATTAGACCTAAACAATAGTTATTATGATTCTGAGAACCACTATATAGACAAATAAATTAGTGAAGCAAGATTAAAATATTTTGACCTTTTGATTAGACCTAAACAATAGTTATTATGATTCTGAGAACCACTATTGTAGGGCCTGGAATACACAAATAACTAAAGAATCAATGGCAAAAAGGCTGTTCATTTGTTTAGTAAGAAATGAGTCATTGGCACAAAGAGAGAAGAATGATTGACTAAAGCCAAGGATCGCATCAGCAATCCGGTAAAAAGGGAGAGAGGAAGAATAAATATGGTCATCTGGGAGAAAAGATTGCACAAAAAGTTAACAGGAGTTAAAACAAAGAAATCTCTCATAAATTCACAATAAAAGCGGGTACATAGATGTGGTTTGAATGTAGAATAGTAAAATGCAAATAATGTGTGTCTGAGAATGTACTGGGAGCTTGTGTACTTTGGAACATTCTGCATGAAAAAAAACTTTCCTTTATCAACTAAAATATTTGAAAAATTGAACTTTTAAGTATGCGCAAAACAACAAATCGTGTGAAAGTCTAGAGCTGCCTGTATAATCAACTTTACATGAACTACATCTTTTTTTTAATGTAATACTTATTGAATTATGCACCCCAGCACCTAAGGTTACATAAACTTAAACAGGCACAGTAGGCCCTAGGTCCTCTTGGACTGTTGTGCCACTGTGAGTTCAGTTCAGTACTAATTAAATTAATCATAAATATTCATATATATTATCATATAAATACCAATATTTTAAATGTGTTCTATTTCACAGAAAATTAATATAGTATTAAGTCTTTCAAATAAAATGACTGAAAAACTTTCCAAATATCTGTTATGGAGAATTTACAGTATTTGAAAGACCCTGAAAATTTACAAAAATTATTTAATAAATAAAAGTGAATTTTTTTTTTACTTGAGCTTTATCTCTTTGCTCTTTTGGGGCTCCTTTGTACATATCTAACAGGAGTTTAAGTTCTTTTTGTGCTTCTTGAGATTTCCTAAAAAGGAGAAAAAGAAAAACAAGATTAATCACTGGCACATTTTCTCTCTATGTTTAATGAATTAGCTATTAAAAATTTTATATATATATATATATATTATTTAGAATTTCAAATGAAAATTTATGTTCCTTTATTATTTTGAGCACACTTTTATTTTAAAAAATAATATAAAGATTTTGATGGGCAATTTTTTAAATTGGAACTTCTACAAAGAATTTCATAATAAGAATAGATTATATTACACATCACGGTTAATTATGAATCAATAAATTAT
This sequence comes from Trichonephila clavipes, assembly GCA_019973935.1. Classification (NCBI taxonomy): domain Eukaryota; kingdom Metazoa; phylum Arthropoda; class Arachnida; order Araneae; family Nephilidae; genus Trichonephila; species Trichonephila clavipes. Next base: position 160,085 of record BMAU01000063.1, read on the forward strand.
TCAACAGTATAATACAATCATGTGACATTTTAAAATTATTATATTATGCAGAATTCTAAAATGTTGGCCACTAAAAATTTTAAAATACACTCTATTACACCAAGAAATTTAGAGAATAATATCATAGGATTTTAATGTTTTATTCAGGAAATAAAGCTACAAAAATGTTTAAAAAAAGCACATTGACCCATAGTTATAAATGTTGTCATTAAAATTAAATATTTTGGTACAAATTTGTTTAACAATGATAAAATGTAATGATTAAAATATAACAATTCTTTATTATCAAAAATTAGAAAACAAACTAAAAGAAGAATAAACCCAACCCAACATAACAATATGAAAAAATGTTATTTGATGTAATAAATGGTAGTAACTTCACAAAAAAACAAGGATGACGCAATTAAAAAATCTTGACAAGTGATTTCATTGGTAATGCAAAAGAAAATTAGCATAATCAATGTACTGAATATATAAATATATTTAAATACTAGCTGGTATACCCATTCTTCGCACGGGTGAATTTAAAAATTAAAAAGTACAGACTGAAGGATAAAGTTTTTAATCAGTTAATTTTACGTGAATTGTATAAATTAAATAAAAAAAAGCTTTTTACATAACTAGGCTGAACAAAAAAAAAAATGTTTGCTAAATTTTAAGTCTTTAGATATAATTGCTGATTTTATTGTTATTATTTATGACGCCCCGTAACTTTCTTGTGGGTCGATTTTTGAAAACACCTACTTGCTCACATTGTTACAACTTTTGTGTAATAAACGCTAAAAATAGTATAAATAATTTTTATCTGGATGTGTAATACGTTAATATTACTTTCTGATGCATTCATTTCATGTTAAATGGCTGTTACCCCCGCGACTTCGTCCACGTGGAGTTTAACAAAACAGTGTTTATTCACTTCGCAGAGTTTGCGAAAACTTTTCTTCTACTTTGTGAATCTATGTTTCTTTTTTGTTTTATTTTTTTCTTTGCTTTTTGTTCAGCAAGGGGTGAAAGGAACGCATGACCTTTGACACTGTCGATGGCGTGAGGACTAAAATCTTTAGGATCAAAATAGGTCTAAGTAGCGAGTAGGGTGAAACGCGAACACAAACGAAGCCGCAAGGAAGGGGGTAAAAGGAACACATGACCTTTGACAATGCAGTTAAGGACTGTAAAATCATTAGGATCAAGACATGAACGGGAAATGTCGCGAATGGCAGCAACCTAATCAAAGAAAAAGTTTGATATAACTGCTAGCAATCATTGAGACTGAAGACTCCCGAAATAAATAATCCTTATTGAAATAAATAATCCCTATTTGAATTGGATATTGCTCACTATTTCACTGGTTTTAATTTTATTTTCTCGGAATCCTAATTTTTTTTCTAAAATAAAAGTAGCCTAAGTTATTCCTTATAACATTAGCTATCTGCAGTGAAAGTTTCATAAAAATTGGTCCAGCCGTTTCAGATATTAGCCATAACAAACAGACAGAAAGATAGATACAGACAAAAATTTTAAAAATTGATTTTTTCATGTAAGAACCGTATATACTTTTAAATGCATTTAGTAAAAAACTGTAATTTCAAACTACAAACACACTTCAATTCAATTTATTTATTTATATTAAAATGATCTGATTTTCTTTTAGGTAGAGCTAAAGGGTGTAAGTGCCCTTTTTCACCTAAAATGTAATTAAAAATATTTATTTCAGAAACAACTACCAACGTACTTAACTAAATAAAATAACCTAAAAGAATATATCGATTTCAAAGTAAATAAAAAAAACTATTTCCATGAAAGAAAATCTAACGACGTTTAACATTGATTTCTAATTATTAGAAAGCAGTGAAAATGTAACGAAACAAAATGAATTCAGAGAACGGAACGGTAGGAAAAAAAATACTTTGTGACTTGAGAAACCATTATTCTTTGATTTCAATATAAATATTACGCAATATAAATATTATTCAATTAAATATTATTATATTGTGTATATATTATGAAGGATAAATGAAGTTATTTACAGTTTTGAATAAACTTACTTAATTTAAGGGTGTAAGTGCACTTTTTCACCTAAAACGTAATTAAAAATATTTATTTTAGAAACAACTACCTACGTACTTAACTAAATAAAACAACTTGTTGGCTCTGCGATCGCACACTTGTACAATCACTCTTGCAAGACAATCATTTATTGTGACTGCTTTGTGCAGTGTTTGGCAATGAAATAAACAATAGAGGTAAGAAATTAGCTTACCTCTATTTAAATGCGGAGCCTTGTGAGAAGTCAAATGACGTAAAACCCAAAAACTTCCTGATTTAAGTTTAAATGCTGTCTAAGTTATAGAAAAATTGATGTTGCTCCATGTTTTTGAGAACGAATGAAATCATTGGAATGATGCAACAGTTCAAAACAGGTCTTAGCAACAGTAGGGTGAAATGAATCTGCAAGCATGGAGGAGAGGCCTATAAAATTAGCTACACACTCATCAAATTTAGTTATATGCACTAAGTTTCTACTCGTGGTACTCGTGACCTTTGACACTGTCAATGAGGTGAGGGACTGGGTAGGATGAAACGAAACCGCAAGCAAGGGGTAAGTGAAGACTGTTAAAATCATTAGGATCGGATATGAACGGGAAATATCGCGAGTCTCAGTAACCTTATCAAATAAAAAAGTTTGTCTAGAAACGTCGAGACAGAAGGCTCGCAAAATAAAACAATCCCTATTGAATAAAAATAATCCCTACTGAAATAAACAATCCTTATTAGAAACAGATATTGTTCACCATTTCATTGGTTTTAATTTCATTTTCACGGAACCCTAATTTTTCTTCTATAATAAAAGTAGCCTAAGTTATTCCTTATAACATTAGCTATCTGCCAGTGAAAGTTTCGTCAAAATTGGTCCAGCCTTTTCAGAGATTAGCCCCAACAAACAGACAAAAAAATTTAAAATGGATTTTTTCATATAAGTACCGTATAACTTTTAAATGCATTTAGTAAAAAGCTGTTAATTTCAAATTACAAACAGACACTTCCTTTTTATTTATATGTATAGATTTAGAAAATAAAATACATTTACCTGTCATTTGTATATTTACTTACACTTTAAAATTTAAGTCGACATGAGATCAAGTGGGCATTTTCAACAACTGGTGTCCTGGTTACACGTGAACCATTCGCAACTATGCATCAGCAGCAGTGAGTATTGATTGGACAACCACTCACTCTGCCTTTGCATTCTGTCATGCTTTCCATCGATCACTCTTCCCAATCAGTATGGCCATGGTTCACCTTTCCTGCCAACATCATCAAAAAGCAGTATTGCTTTGACTCAAATGTCAAGTGATCCTCCATTTGACTACTCTGCTTCATTAAATTCAATTGTACATCCTCTCTTAAATAGTGATATATGCTTATATTGTACGTAAATCTGTCAGTAGGGCATTAGTAAAGCCCATATGAGTAGACAAAACCACATTTGCATAGAAATTAAGCCTCAGCATGGAAATGTCCTGCTTTATACACCATATAAAATCTCCATTGCAATGTATTGGAGAATCAACTAGTCTGTCACTGACTGCAAAAGTTTATGACTTACCCATTTTATTGTACGGTATGTACTTATATAGTTTTTCACATTCAATTCCTTCCTGGGACATTGTTCTTTATGCTATTCAGGGGCCATAAAAAAACTTAATACAATTTAAGCAGAACCTATACATGTTCAATCCAAATGATTGACTATAAATTATGATCATTGTAATTTCTAGAAGCAAAATTTAAAATATTTTGAGCATCTAAATACAAACTGTAATCAAACTGGTTTATCTGCTTATTAACTGGTCTGTCTACTTTTAACTTAAATTTATCAAACATTAAATTATTTTTTCTTTACAAAATGATATGCTAAGTCTAAATGTGTTTCAATAAGGGAACTGAGGAAAGAGTATTACGTATTACTTCACACTTAAAAAATGCAACTAATTTAAGTTCGGCACCACATTAAGTTACTATTACCTCCCCAGTTCTCAAATCCATTGACATGATATTTCTTTGTTCATTGTAACTGTGTGTACCAGCAGTAAGTTAAGTAAATTTCTGTTATTACAGTTATTATTTCAATGTAACAATAGAAATTGTTTTTTTATCAGCAGTAATCAGAAAAGGATCTCCGCCATGTTTCATATTTTATTCTATCCTACAATATATATAACCTAAATGCTTATTTTTTTACCTGTCTGCATCTTATCATACACTTCAAAACTGACTATCAGTCATGATGGACATAGAATGCTGGTTTTTTTACTAATTTATAACACTTTGAAGGAATAAATGCATAGAAATAGATTGCAAACTCTTCAAACCTATTCAACTGAAGAATTTTCTGTTAATAAGCTGATGCTAATTATTCAATATGGCTGTAAAAAATCAGCTGGAAAGAAACTATAAAATCTTCTATGGTATCTACTTGTTGTGAAAGATACATATTCAAGACTTCTCTCAATACTAAAGAAACGTGGGATTACCAAGCCAGGAAGGCAAAAGCACTTCGTATGATTCATTTTATAGAGAGAGATTACAGACTATCGCTGACTAGCATAGAGGATGGAAAAGTGGTCTGGAAGATGCTCCAAGATCACTTTCATCCAGATTCACAACCATGCATCACTGAACAAATTTTACCAAATGCCCAATTTCAGAATACAAAGATATTGAAATGTTTCCTGCTAAATTATCAGGAGAATAACCAGTCAATTGGGAGACACTGGTAAATTGTTGGATGACTCACTTCATACCTTTCAGCTAATTCAGTTTCTTACCACTGAATATATAGGTATAGTGTCATCTATATATCATTGGTAAGATGCAGATTTCACTTTTGAAAATGTTTGTAAAGAACTGTTAATTGAAGAAGCCGAGTTAAAACAGAGTTATCAATAAATGGCTTTTAAAATTGCAACTGAACCAGTAAACAGTACAATCGACAACATTAAAGTTAAAATAAGAAGTTATTATAGGCATCTGATAGCTAATGATAGTTATAAAAACCTAGAAAGAATAAGAAAAAAAAATCAAAATTTTTTTACTTTCATAGCAGAAAGTTAAATTTATGTTGCACTGTAAAGCAATATGAGGGCTATTGGCAATGGATCTCTTAATTCTGAGCCTCAGTCATGTGATGAGTGACACCAGAGCTGGCACCTCCACTGTCCAAACTACTACATCACTCCAATGGGAGGACTTTGAGCTGGGCAGATTTAATGTGCATTGGCCCCCCACTATAAGGTGGGTTACTTTCATAGTAGAAGCTAGTTATAGTTAATGAAATAATTAATCATGGGTTTTTCATATAGCTACTAACATCTATTTTGATCGCAAGATATCTTTTTTGAGACTTAAAAAAAATAGATACAATTATAGCAATCACTCCTGCTAACGTTATTTCCTCAAATGGAGATTTGGAGGAATTATAAAAATGTTTCTTAATTGTAACAACCAACATGAAATCAGTGACCTCACTAATTATACTAAAATATTTAGTATTTTTCAATTGCTTTGATGAAACTTAATATCAAATGCTATAATAGATGAAGGGGGTGCAAAATTTTATATTTCAAGCAGAGTAGACTATTATTTACAGTTTGTTAAGAAAAAGGACTTTATTATGTGTATCCCAAATATATTCTTACCTCTAAATTAGAAGATTGATTACTAACAATTAATGAAAATAAATTTGAGATTAATATATTATGCTAAAAAAAATATTTTGCCATATTGATGTTCTATTTATATTTAATATATCCAAGAAAAACTATGTGAGAGATGTACATGCATAAGCCTTTGGATTAAAAATTTTAATCTTTAAGTTAACTAAAACTGAACATATCTCACACAGCTATAAAGGATATTATTCATAAAAGCAAATTTTTGAAAGTGTAAAATAATGCAAAAAATTCCACAATAAAGACATTTTGATAAGCAAATTACACAGAGAAAACTCTACTTTTGTACTAAGACTTGATTTACATAAACTCAAACACTAAGTGTAATTTTAAAAAGGCCTTTGTTTAGTTACATACAAGAAAATAAGACTTTACAATAAAGATTTTTTTTATAAAAAATACAAGGAAATAAAACAATTTTTAGATTATATTTACGAGAAAAAAAATTTACTAAACATACAGAAGTTAATGAACAAGTCAGAAGTTGATGTCAAAAGTATGACAAAATAAATAACTATTAAGCACATGAATGCTTAAAAAATTTTTAGGTTTGTGTTTATTTCCTTTTCACAAGTTTTAGTAAATAGTAAAATATATCTATGAGTATCTCATCAGCTTTTAAAAGTAAAGAAGCATAAGCCTTTTCTTATATGTATCAATGACAAAAGCAGCCAACTAATATTTAAGTTCTTATTGTTTTTTTTAAATATGTAACAACTCTTATTTCTTATCTACCTCCTTGCATAACTGCAGCATTATCTCTAATAAATGAAATTTTCAAAGGATATCCTCCTTTAAACAATCCATTCATAATGAGCTGGGTAATATATTCTTTAAATTAAATCCTAATCAAATTAGGAATGGAGAAAAAAACAGTTTGAAAAGTCCTTTTGCAGGATCAAAGTAAGTGAGAAAAATGAGATATAATTAATAATTTGCATCATTACTGCCATCAGATGTTGCTGCAAAAGGGAGCCTTGTTTCATGGATTTAATCACATACTCTTTCCAACTAGAACAGCGATACTCAACCTGCAGCCCACTGAGCCTTTTTAAGTGGCCTGGTCAGTGCCCATTGCTCTGAAAAATTCACTTATTTAAGAATATATTAAAAATTTGGTGTTAAGAAATCAAATATATAAATTTTGCTTTTTGCTGTCGATGTCGTGCAAATTGATATTTTTTTATTTGTAATGGTTATGGTTAGTGATTACAGACAACAGGGTAATAGCCACAGTTTCATGGGTGGAACTAATTTTTAACTATCTTTCATATCTTGCAAACGAAAAATATTCAAACAAAATATATAGTTTCAAAACGATTGGGAGGTAGACTATTTTGTCGTGAAAAACAAACCTGGATCAGTAATTGTTTGATTTGTGACAAAAGTGCTGAATATAAAATATAACAATAAACAGGAATCACATTCAATGACACTTTTCCTTGAAGATCTCTTTCAAGAGGTAATAAATAGGCATTCTTGAATAATATTTGCAACAGCCACAAAGTGTTTTGTCAGTAGTAATGTCACAGCGATATGAAGTTTGTTATATTATTGGTAATCATATAAAACTAATTTACTGATGCAGAAATTGTGAAGGAGTGTTTCTTAAATGCTTCTAATTCAATGCTAGTGACAACTAAATATTTTGTTCAGTTTTTCACATTTAAACACACATTTATTTTTCACATCACAACCCCAAACTTTATCCTAATGATGTGGCCCGTGTGAAATAGCTGACATATGTATGCGGCCCAGCAGAAAAAAAGGTTGAGTACCGCTGAACTAGAAGCTATTTAACTAATCCCAGTAGATTTTTTTAAGTCCTTCCTCATCTGCACTGTTCTGCAGTATCAGACTTCGGAAATATTTTTCTAAAAGAGACCCCAGAATGATCAGCTGCGGTTAAAGCTACATTATGATCTACAAGGAAAGATATAAATAGTATTCCCGCCCTTATATTTGATTGAAAAGTTTTTAAAAATGACCCAATTTTGAACAACTGCTACTTGATTTCTTATTTACAATGTGCTTTGGACTTTTAATGACAGGCACTATGATATTGGCCACAGTAAGAAATGCATTTGTCAGTATGACACACGAGCAAAATTAATATTTTAGTCCCTTTGGGGATGTGTTAATATAAGATACCCTTTATTATTATATTTTTTGACATTTTAATAAATGTTAAAATATGATAATTTTATTTATACATAAAATAAAAATCTATGAAAATAGCATTAAAAAAAGGAACAATTGGGGGTTTTACATACTTTAATTGTGTTTTAAGCTCTCTTATGATTTCTGCATCAGATTTTCCTTTTTCCCTGATATCTGTTTCTTCATCTCTAAAATGTTCATCGTCTTTTTCTTTTTTAACCACCACTTCTTCTTTTACAGTTGCATTTGAAGGAGCAGAATTAGATGATCCAGAAGAACTGTTTGAGGGCTCTTCTTTTACATTTGCAGCATTTTCATGTGAGTTTGCAAGAGGCTATTTAAAAAATTTCATAGAAAAAATTAAAAAGTACTTTTATTGAAAAGGATTTCAGTAAAATATATGAGTGAAACATTTAATTAAAAGTTTCTTTCAAATATCAGAGGATGTGAATTTTGCTTTAAAAGTAATTAATTACATGTGCTTTAACTATAGAATTTCTTACACAAATTCCAAACATTTCAAATCAAATTGATAGGTTAAAAAAGACTTACAGACTACATACGCTTTTAATTCTTTTATAAAAAGAGTAAAATATTAATAATTTACTAAGCATACAACAAAATCATCAATGACAACTGTGATTAATATTAATTTTGGGTTATGAATTGAATACTTCCTTTGAGACAATTTTCAGATACTGCAGCATTCATAATTCATCCCAAATATCATGTCAGACATGCCTAGGGTTGCCAGATGTCCGGTTTTCGACCGGACAGTCCAGTTTTCTTCATGTTAGTCCGGTCAAGAGAATCTGGGTAAACCGGACAAAAGAATGTCCGGTTTTAAATACATTTTGCGTAATATCTGGTGCTTCGGGCAGACACCTAACACAACGAGTAGGATTGTAGATACCTAGGTGTATATCTACATGGTTTGGACACGCGTGTGCATGTGGATATGATTGCGCAGCCAGAGCCACCTTCGGTTCGGATTCGATTCGGACTCTCGACCTTCCTCTTCCGCTCTTCCCCTCCAAGCTCCGACGGGGGAAGGGGCCGGTAGCGGGGAGTCGCTGTCAGTCCATAATTGTTCTTGTTGTGGATATATTCGATTCCTATTATTTGTGTCGCTGTCGTGGTCGTGTATGTGTGTGCCAAAATGGAAGACAAGGAAGCATCTAACAGCAAGAGAACTCCAACTAAGAAAGCAAGAAGTGTTTGTCATTATAATGTTGATTGAGAATCGTGTTTTGTTTGGTTAAATAAATGCAATGAAGACAACACAAAAGGCTATTGCAAATTGTGCAAAAATTCGTTCACTGTAGCTTATGATGGCTTAAAAAAGCAGTTACCCACTACGCTGAGACAAAGAAGCACAAAGAGTGTGAAAGTGCTGCAGCCATGTCTCCCCGAATGAAGTCTTTCTTTACACCAAAAGGCAGCGCCCAAAGTGAAAAAGTTGATATTGCCGAATTAACTGAGTTTTACCATAGTATCAAGCACCACATTTCTTATGTTGCTCAAGATTGCTCCTTGAAAGTATTAAAACAAGTGATAAACGATTCAGATATCGTAAAGCAAATGACAGGAGGACGCACTAAATGTACAGCTTTGGTAAACCAAGTTTTGTTTCCGTATTCAATGGAACCTGTACAGGAAGATTTAAAGAATGATGTTCCCTTTTCGGTAGCGACTGATGCATCAAATAAAGGTAATAGAAAATTTTTTTCCAGTTGCTATTCAATATTTCTCACCAAAAAGCAGCATCTGCCATAAAATATTGGATTTTTACGAAGACTCATTTGAAGATTCAACATCTATTAAGGAACGTTTATGTGAAGTCATGGATAAATCACGACTCCCATGAAGTAGAGTAACAGCATATGGAGCGGACAACGCGTCTGTTAATTTTGGAGTCAATAATTTCGTTTTTCAAAAATTGAAGTCTGAAAAAAACAACGACATAATTGCTGCTCACTGTAATGACCACATATTTCATAACTGCGCTAAAAATGCATTAGAAGTAATGCCTGTTAATGTCAAAAATATAGTGATGAAAGTATTTGCAGAGTTCTCTTGTTCCGCTAAGAAACGAGAAGATTTGAAGGAGTGCTTTGATTTTTTCGAAAGCGAATACAGAGAAGTCATTCGTCACGTTCCTACAAGGTGGCTTAGTTTATTTAATGCTCTTGATAGGATGCTTTCATCATGGGGGCCGTTGAAAAGGTACTTCATAGAACGAGGTTCTGATAATTGCCCTACGGCTCTCTAGGCTATCTTATCAGACCAAGAAAACGAAATTTTAGGTGAAGCTAATCCTACTTATAATGGACTATATTTGTATTTCACTCATTATGGCTTCTTTTCAAGAAATTATTCTGTTGGTAGAGAAACATACCACAGCAGCATTTAATCTACATAACATAATGGTGAAATTTCACGACACAATTTCAAAGAAAATAAATGACAAATATTTCGAATTAAAGTCCATGTGGCATTAAAAAGGGCCATCTTCAGACCATGAAGTTGAAAAATTTACTAAAAACGCTACCAATGCGTATCACCGAGCTCTAGCTTACATAGAGAAGTGGTATCCATTTGAAAACCAAAATTATAAAACGTTCAGTTGTTTGAATCTCGAATGCGGAAGATTACCCACGCTGGATCAACTGGTCGAACTATGGTCAATATCTCCATGGAAGCAGCAAACTCCCCCTGAACAAATTTACGATGAATTGGCTGCACTTCAGTGTTTTTCCTTCACTCAAACTCGAAGGTAACTCAATTGAAATGTGGTGCAAATTTTTCCAAAAAGAAGAAGCACCGAATCTGCTGAAAATTGTGCAGTTTGTGTGCAGTGTTCCTGTATCCATCGCTTTTGTGGAACTATCTTCAGCACCATGGGAAACGTATGGACTAACGAAAAAATCGTCTCGCTGTAAATACAGTAAAAAGTGAATTGTGCATTTTTTTCAATAAAAACTCTAGTTGCACTGAATTCAAAGATGCCATTTCGACCAATAAACCTTTGTTAAAAGCAGTGTCATCAAATGCCAAATATACAAAGAAGTAGATTGTAAGCTTTTTTGTCATTTTCAGCAAAATTTATGAGATAATAAAAAAATTGAAAAGTTGTGTCCGGTTTTTTTCTCGAACACATCTGGCAACCCTAGATATGCCTGCATATTAAATAAACATTTCTTAGTGATTTCCTTTTTATATGAAAAGTATTTTACTGGCACATTCAGAGAATGTATGAGATTTATTGCATTACATTTTCCTGTGTTTTCATTTCTAGTGTAGCATCGTAAAACAGCAATATCTGCTGATATAATAGATAATGATAAAGGAAATACATATCTTGCTAATCATTTTTTAAACAAGTAAAAGCATTTTCTACATGAATCATCTAATTCTAACTAAATGATATTCATTGTTATCAATTAATCTAAATGACTTGGATCTCTTTTTTAAAAAATAATTGTTTATTAAAGTTGCAATTAAAAGAAACATCACAACTGTTGGTGACAAACTTTGTAAATTTGAACCTCAGTCAAATAACAAGGATGCCACGAGTGAGATGACACTAATATGAGCGTCAACATACCTAACACGTATTGGGCACTTTACAGAGCAAGTCTTTAAAGGCACCAAGACTTGAAACTCAAGACCAGAATTCAACAGAAAGTATTCATTTTTTTAAAAAATCACTCTTGAAAATTTTTATATACATAAGTCTAATTATGTCGGATGAACATTTTTACATTTGAATTCAAGGGTTTTTGAAATATAAATTGGTTTATATATATATATATATATATAAATACTATAAGTAGGTACTATAGTAACAGAAAACAAACTGTCAAAAGAAAAGAAAATTATAGCCACAGTTAAAAAGTTTTTATAATGATTACTTTGAAAATGCTGGGATGGCATTCCAATTTCTAATACAAACAAATTTTTAATAAAATCAGATGGCTTTTTATTTATGCTAGGAAAAAATTTGTTCAGTATTAATATTTACTTCCATTTTGTTAGATTTAAAAAGAAATTGCTTTGATCAGGAAACCAAATGGTACCAAATAGTAATCTTAGTGAGATAATTTTCTTAAAAACAAAAATAAATACTGGGTGAGCTAAAAGTTCATTTAATCTTTAAAAATTCATAAGAAAGGAAGAAATGATGATAAAGAAGTGCAGTTTGTAAAAAAAAAAGCTTCTAAGGTAGTTGAGATTTTTTTAGCAGTAAAAATATTTTTAGACATTCCACATTAAATCAAACAGGTGTGTTATCTGTAATAAGCTTCATGCAGAATGGTGCACCTCTATGCTATGTCAATTGTAACGGCGTGGCACATAGTACACTAGGAGGCTTGACACATAGCACACGATAGACTAAAAAGAGGGCGCTGCTGTGAACTGTTTTGGCCTTTGAGCGGGAAGGAGAGAAGAAGAAGCGACTGGAACGTGAGATGGACGAAGCTGCTTGTAGTTTCCGTTGTGAAATTTAATTGTAAATGAAATTATTAATATAGTGATGTGTTTTGAAAGAAATAATAAAACGGTAAATCCGGTTAATTAGAGCTGATTAATTCACCCACAAGACAAGGCAGCGGTGGGATGAAACTAAAAACAGTGTCTTTAACAACACAAGAAATAGTTAGGGTAAGTACTTTTTCTATCTGAAAGTACCTTCAGGAGTATTTTAAATTTGATCTCAATTTTTGTATTAAAATATGGGTACAAATTAAATACAGCAATCATTCTTAATTCACTTTTTGTATTAAATGCTGGATTTTGATTATTTTAAAGCCTTTTACTTATCCCTGCTATTCTCGTTAATTTATGCTTTGTTTTTAAATAAAAACAAAAAAATTTATCCTATAAAAAGGAAGAAAATTTATTTTGTCTGTGGTTGAATTGAGTACATAAAATTGTTCTTTTTTTAGTTTTAGTTAGTGTATTCTGATTTAAAACTGTGTTTTCTATGTGTGTGAGATATAAATTAAAAGATTCTCTCAACCGTGTTTTAAAAAAAATCTGTATTGTAAACACAATATTAAGAATTTGTGAAGAGGGAATGATAAATAGCTTATGAAAATTGTGATTATAGCACGATTTGAAGGTGCAGTGAAAAAAAATATATGTATAAAGTGTATTAAGTAGAAATATTTTTGATTTTGCTGAGTCAACGAAATATTTATGACCTCTTTTGCTGAGAGGGAAAAAAAAGCTGACTCATTACGTTTCCGAAAAATTTTTGTTTCTGTGGATTTAGAATACCAGCGGAATTATTTTACTGTCATTATTGTGTTAGATTTTTTTTTTTTTTGTTGCGAATAGAAGTGTTTGGTTTTTCTGAAGGGAAAAAAAAAGTAAATCTGTAGATTTTATTTGAATGGTGTTCTTTGATTTAAAAGTGGTCATTACATTGAAACATTTTTAATAAAAAATGTGTTTGTTTTTAAAATATAAACATCTATTATTATTTTCGAGTTAAGGGTGAAGTTGTATAATTTCTATAGATAGAATTTTTTTTAACATATTTGCTCGCATTTGTTTGTTTTAAATTGAAAATAAATGACAATTAATGAGTGACAAATTAAATTTTGAAGAGATAATTTGGACTTAAGGTGTATGTTATTGTTTTGCATTGAAATGTTTATTTTTTATTTTTGTGCTTGTTTGATTATTCTGGTATTGTAGTTACATAAATATTTTAATCACTTGAAACTTTTGAAAAATAGAATTCGAAAGTGCTGAATATGTATGTATTCGTTATAATTTAAGTGTATATTTGTGCATATTTTGGTACAGTGCAAAATCGATAACTACTTTTAGTTAAATCATATACCGAAAAATAAGTTTCTTACTCGTCTTATTTTAGTTTTCTTTTTGGAAAGCATTCTGATCTTGTTAGTCCCTAAATCATGGCATATTTAGCTAAAGGTAATAAACCTGATCTTTTGTCAGTATGTGAGGAAATGGGGGTTGAAGTAGATCAGTCCAGCAAGGTGGTAGATATAAAAAAATTGATTCTAAATAGCGAATCTTATGTTGAAGAGGAAGTGAAGATAATTCTCGACAGAGTCATTAGTGATAGGAAAGAACAAGAAAGAAGAAAACAAGAAGAAAAAGAAAGGGAAGAAAGAAGTAAACAAGAAGAAAGGGAAAGGGAAAGAGAAGAGCGAATGGCTCGAGAGGCCAGACAACACGAATTAGAATTGAGAAAATTAGAATTATCGCAGCAGAATCAACCATTAAATGATGAATCTGGAAGAAGAGTTGAAATTGGACCTAAGATTCAATTGACACAAATCACAACTAAATTTGATGAAAAACATGATGAGATTAGTTTATATTTGATTAATTTTGAAAGGAAGGCAGAATTAGCTCAAGTACCAAAGAAGGATTGGGTGGCCTACTTGTTGGCGGTTTTACCAGCAGAATTCTCTAATATGCTAGCTAGAGAACCTACCGAAAAGGGAAATAATTATGATTTTGTAAAAGATCTTATATTGAAGAGGTACAGGTTGAACAGCAAAAAGTTGAAGCAATATTTTTACAGACATCAAAAATCAGTAGAGAAGTCTTGGAGGAATTATGCTCATGAGCTGAACAGTTATTTTACAGAATGGATAGCTGAATTGCAGGTTAAAACTTTCGAGCAACTGAAAGATCTATTAATAACTGAACAATTGAAGTACCGTGTTCCAGCTGAAGTAAGAGCATTTTCTTGATGATTGGATCAAGTTAAAAACTCCCTATGAACTTGCAGAGAAATTAGACTAATATGAAAGCATCAAACAGAGTTTCAGAAGAGAAATCCCTAAGAAAAATAGTTACAAATTCCAAGGTGGTGTAAATTATAGTGGTGCCAGACCAAAGGAAATTCCTAAAGATTTCAAGTCAAAATTTCAAATAAAAAAGGAACCTATCCATGAAAAAAATCACGAGAATGACTTTGAGAAGAGAACGACAGCTTCGATGTTATGAATGCGGGTCTTATTCACATCTCAGACCACAATGTGATAAACTAAAGAATTACGAAACAGTCGCGTCTAATGAAACTGTTAAAAATGGTACTGATGTATTGGCTCCATATACAAGTTTAGGAACAGTGAATGGAATTGAAATGCCTATACTACGAGATACTGGTGCAACTCTCGATTTAATATGTAAAAAATACGTAAAGCCTTCCATGTTTATAAATGAAACTGTGGATTCGAACTCCTCTGGAGGAAACCGCAGTGTGTCTTCCAATGGCTGAAGTTGAGTTGGACTGTGTGTTTGGTCATGTGATTACGAAAGCTGCTGTTTTAAGAGATTCATTAGATCAAGGAAAATATCTTTTGGGAAATAAGACTGCTGCATTGTTTGAAGAAGTGAAGAAGAATAAAGAAATACAAGTGTATATGGTGAACGCTGTTGAAACACGTTCGCAGAAGAAATTGAAGAGAGTAAACAAGATCTTAATATGTCAGAACTATTCCTGAAATTAATGAAAAGAATAAAGAATCTCTGGACAAACTGGATGATATTTTGCCTTTAATTCAACCAGAAATTTCTGAATCAAATCTTATAAAATTATCTCAAAGATTTTGCAAAGGAACAAATGAACAGTGCTGAATTAAAAACACTGTTTGAAGAAGCTAAAAATGGGTCTTCAAAGAAAAATCATTATATTGTCAAAAATAACTTACTATTTTTCCAAAAAGAAGATAAGGATGGCACTAAACATAAATGTTTGGTTGTTCCCGAAAAGTATAGAAAAAATTTGATGACGATAGGTCACGAGGCGGCTGCAGCTCATCTAGGAGTAACTAAAACGAAAGATGCCATATTCAAAACATTTTACTGGCCTAAATGCTTTAGTGGTGTTGAGGACTTTGTAAATACATGCGGCAATTGTCAAAGGGTGGGTAAACCGCAAGATAAAAAGAAGGCCCCACTAAAAATTGTTCCCGTAATAACTGAAATTTTCACAAAGATTAACATCGATGCAAGTGGACCTTTACCAATGACACCGTCAGGAAATAAATACATAATTACGGCGTTATGTATGTCTTCAAGGTATCCTGATGCCATTCCTGTAGCAAACCTTTGCTCAACAACTGTTGTGAATGCATTGTTACAGATTTTCAGCCGAATGGGGTTCCCAAGAGAATTACAGACTGACCAAGGCACGTCATTCATGAGTGCACTAACTACAGAATTTTTAGAAAGATTTGGAGTTAAAGTAGTTAGAAGTTCTGTTTATCATCCACAAAGTAATCCTGTGGAAAGAATGCACAGAACATTAAAGAGGATTCTTCGTGTCCTGTGTCTGGAGGCAATTCCAGATTGGGAGAAAATTCTACCTCAAGCCCTCTTTGCCCTAAGGACTGTTATATATGATAGTACTGGGTTTTCACCAGCTGAACTAGTTCACAGGAAAAATCTAAGGACTCCTGTGATGTTATTGTACGAGAAACTGACAGAAGAAGAGCATGTAGAAAGCAGTGTTGTGGATTATGTATTTGAACTCATTAATAGAATGAAAAGATGTCAGGAATTGGCAATCCTACAGATGGAAGATGCCAAACAAAAACAGAAGTTGTGGTATGATCGCCGGACCGTTAAGCGTCAATTTCAACTGGGTGAACTGGTATTGGTCATAGCTCCATCTAGGCCTAACAAGTTATCTGTTCAGTGGGTTGGCCCTGGAGAAATAGTGCAACAACTCTCCGAGAATAATTATGTGGTCAAATTCCCAGAGAAGGATAAAACCCACGTTTATCATGTTAATATGCTAAAACCTTATCACCAACGAGAGGAAAATATTAACTTATTGTGCATTAATCCTTTGAAGCATGACGAAGAAGAAGACATACCTAGTTTGGAACTTGAAAACGAAAGGTCGGGATGGTCTAAAATCATCAGCGATGTGTAGTTAAATTCAAAATTATCTCAAATTCAACGAGGACAGCTCAAAGAACTTTTATATGAATATAGTAATCTTTTTTCGAACATTCCTGGATGTACCGATTTAGCTGAACATGATATTGAATTCGAATCTGAACGAGCAATTGTTGCTAAGCCTTATCGTATGTCTCCTCGACAAATTGAAATTCTCAAATCAGAAGTTAATAAGATGTTAGAACTGAAAATAATAGAGCCAGGAGAATCCGATTTTACATCTCCATTAATACTTGTTGAAGCTCAGGGAAAGGAAGCAAGGCCCTGTATCGATTACAGAAGGTTGAATAAAGTAACTCGGACACAGTTCTTTCCCTTGCCTAATATCGAGGAACTTTTAGAAAAGGTATCGGCAGCTAAATATATCTCTATCTTGGATCTTACTCGAGGGTATTGGCAAATACCCCCGAGTCCCTGAGCGCAAAGGTACGCATCGTTTGTGACCACATTTGGAACTTTTAAACCATTGAGGTTACCTTTTGGTCTGAAAAATGCGCCCTATTACTTTAGTCGACTTATGGCTAACTTACTAAGAAATTGTAAAGACTTTGCAGTTCCCTACCTAGATGATATAGCTATCTTTTCACTAGCCTGGGATGATCACCTAAAACATTTAAAAGATGTATTTGATCGCCTACGCTCCACTAAATTACATATCAAGCCATTGAAATGTCAATTTGCTTAAGCATACGTTAAATATCTTGGACATT
This sequence comes from Trichonephila clavipes, assembly GCA_019973935.1. Classification (NCBI taxonomy): domain Eukaryota; kingdom Metazoa; phylum Arthropoda; class Arachnida; order Araneae; family Nephilidae; genus Trichonephila; species Trichonephila clavipes. Next base: position 177,645 of record BMAU01000063.1, read on the forward strand.
TGGTAGGCCAAGGCTTAACACCTGGAGAATTAAAGGTTCAGGTCATCAAAGATTTCCCGATCCCCACTAACAAGACGCAAGTTAGAGCCTTTTTAGGATTATCTGGCTATTATTGAAGATATATTCCCGAATTTTCAGTAATCGCAGCTCCACTGACAGATTTACTTAAGGGCCGAAATCGAAAATCAACCGTTGACTAGAACAGTTCTTGCCAGAATGCATTCGAGGAGCTCAAGACAAGACTATCTAAAAATCCAGTTTTATACAGCCCTGATTTCACAAAACCCTTCATCATTCAGTGTGATGCATCCAATCTTGGAATAGGCGTTGTGTTGTCTCAAGTATGTGAAAACGAAGAACATCCCATCATGTTCCTGAGCAAAAAGCTGTCGCTTGCAGAACAAAAATATAGCACTACGGAAAAAGAATGTGCAGCCATTATTTTTACCGTGCAAAAGTTGAGATGCTATCTTGATGGACACCAAAAATTTGTCATACAAACTGACCATAATCCCTTGGTCTGGTTAGAGAAAAATACTGGGACTAATCCAAGACTCTTAAGGTGGTCCTTAATTTTGCAAGCATTTAATTATGAGATTGCTTATCGGAAGGGAAAACAGAATCAGAATGCTGATAGTTTAAGCCGTATCCCTTAAAACTTGAAGAAAAAAAACCACATACTTGTAATGAGAATTGATGGAAAAATAAGAATTTTCTTTGTATTATTTTTTTTTGTCTAGAATGATTGGTATTTGTATATTAGTATTTTAATTTTTTTGATATTTTGTATTTGTATTTTAATATTTGGTATTAATATTTAAATTTGTTTTTGATATTTGTATGTTAATTTTTTGATAATTAATATTTGTATTTGTATTTAAAGTTTGCATTTGGTAGCAGTATTTCACCAAATGATATTTTGTAATGTTAAAGTTCACATAGATTAGTAGGGATAAGTTTAATGCCTTCCTTAAAATAAGGTACTATTTTCGGATAGAACAGGTACTTGCACGTTATTTTTTTTTTAAAAAAATATTTTTTAGCTCCGTTTAAAAGAAAGGGATTTCAAGAAATAATTCTTAACTCTCTACTGCTGATTAAACTGATCCTATGTCAAGTATTTTTCAGGTATCACAGTAAAACTTTCCACTCAACTATCGTGAAAAGTTTTCTCCAGGATGGGAGGAAATAATTAGACTGTAACGGCGTGGCACATAGTACACTAGGAGGCTTGACACATAGCACACGATAGACTAAAAAGAGGGCGCTGCTGTGAACTGTTTTGGCCTTTGAGCGGGAAGGAGAGAAGAAGAGACTGGAACGTGAGATGGACGAAGCTGCTTGTAGTTTCCGTTGTGAAATTTAATTGTAAATGAAATTATTAATATAGTGATGTGTTTTGAATGAAATAATAAAACGGTAAATCCGGTTAATTAGAGCTGATTAATTCACCCACAAGACGATCTTACACAATCTAATAAAATGATTCCTGTTGACTACTTTTGGTCAGGTAAGGTCAGAATGATTGGTCGAGGTTGAAAGATCAATTGGTTGCCTTAGTTGTGTCAGACAATGTTCTGGAGGTATGTTGAACAGTTGTTATGGAAAGAATAAATTAATTTAGTGTATTTTTATCCTGTACATTGTGTTTCAGATGGTCAGCACCCTCTAACAGTGATATTTTAAATTAAAAATGTTTTGGCCACTAAAAAGAATTTGACTTTTGTGATCCGTTTCTTGCAAACTGCACTTCTTAATCCTCATTTCCTCCCTTTTATTTTATGAATTTCTAAAGTTAGAATGAACTTTTGGTGCACCCTGTATTTTTAGGTTTATACAGAAAAATAATCTTATTTTAGGAGAATGTATTTTATTTCACACACACATATATATATATATATATAGAGAGAGAGAGGAATCCTTTATAATTATTAATATAAATTTATTTTTTATTCATCAGAATAAATATCTATTCTTAAATATAAATTCTTCGAACAATAGAAATGTTGCAGTGAAATTGTATCATAAAGGCAAAACATTTCAGGAGTAAAGACAACCACATTCTTTGCTCAAAACATAACACAATCAAGTTAATGCAAGAGGTTCTACTTAAAGACACCAATATATGAATAATTAATCAATCTTCATTATGATGCATTACCAAGGCAAAAATAATTTGAACACAGATGAATAAATTTTTAAATAAAATAATATTACTTGAAGTTTAAGTAATTCAGCAGTCATTTCTTTCAATTTTCTTTTATATCTTTGAACTTCTCCTTTCAACTGATGATTGTGGTTTTGTAGACTAGTTATAAGATGTCTCATCTCCCGATTAATGGGACCTATGATTTAAATTAAAAAACAAAAAATTAATAATAATGCTAAAATGATTATCCATAAGCAAAATAACAAAAATTTAATATTGACATTAAAAAGTAGCTTCAACATATTTTTTTTTTTAAAAAAAAACATGACTTTTACTTAAGTATTGCCATAATCATACAATTTGTTAAAATATAATTTGTACTTTAAAATAAAGTTAGGATATTAACATTTCTACACAGAAGGGGGGAGAAAAGGATTAAACTATGATAATAACATACTACACAATATTACAATATCTATTTATCTGAATTCTCTCTTAAATGAAATAAATTTAAATTATTCTAAAAATATATTACCCTACACATAAATTCCACGAATTTGTGAATTGTCAATTAGATAAATAATTTAATTAAATGCAATGGATATATGCAAAACTTCTCTATGGTACCAATTACAGTTAAAGCAAGTTCATTCATTACAGCAGAATATTTGTTTCCGCATACACAAACACTTCAAGATATTTACGTAAAATCAGTAAAAATTATCAATATATTTTTTGCATTTTTTTTATAAAAGAAGGAGAGAGATCTAAATTGTGAAATTTGAGAAATTATTAGATTAATATTTACAGTTAACAAGTATTTTTAAATATTTAGATGTTCTCTAATAAATACACTTGAAAGTGTACAATCTTTTGCTCAACTAATTCTTATGTAATTAAATCTTTTATGTATGTTCAGATAATTTTACTTATTAGGAATTAATTGACCATTAAGAGCACCGAGTTTAGAAAATATATATTCAGGTAAATATAAGCAACTATAATAAGGATAAAATATTTTAATGTGTTCACAGTGAAAACTTATTTTACAAACTATTTAACTTTAACAACAATTAATGAAGGATACATATAATAATTGTAAATGAAGCAGTAGTAGTAAACCAAGAAAGTCACGATTGGGCAAACACAAACAGGATATGGGAGTAGTGAGATGATACTGTTGTCAATGCATATAGTGCAGAAAACAATTGATCTAATTAGAAGGGTTAGTTGTTGGGTGTCTTTGATTCAAGTCAACCATTCATTCCTCAACATCCAATTCATATCATGAGTGGTCTTTCCATAGATCATGCCCAGGAATTATTCATAGAAGTTTTTTCAATCATCAAATGGTGTGACACATACTGAAGAAGCATGACATGTACATGAGTAAATTTCAACCTATTGGGTTCTGCATCGACTTGCTGATGTACACAAATGACACCATTTATGCACTGGCTAGTATCCAGAGAAACAATGGAGATGCATTTCTACAGTACATTATCACCTTAATGAGATGTGAACACGAGCCAACACGCCTGAATAAAAGTGTCAGTTGAATGAATGGCATGTTCCAGGTTTTTCATGAGGCCGTGGTAGCCTAGTGGTCAAGGTATCGGATTGTGGCTGGCTTGTCACAAGTTCAAGCCCAATACCACTTAAGACCTGCCATGTAGGGGAGCGATGCACATTAAATCTGTCGAGAGCTCAAGTGTCCTCCTATTGGTGTGGTAGTTAGGAGAAAAGGATGCCAGTTCAGGTGTCGTCCTCGTCACTTGATTATGGTTCAAAATTACAAGGTCCGTCAAACAAAAGCCCTCATGTAGCTGAGCAGTGCGATGTTAATATTCACTCACTCCAGCTTTTCCATGTCCACAAAAAGCTTGACAGGAATCCAGTCAGTAAAGATTACGCTGATTTATGTCATTTGACTGCAAGGGTATCATTCTTATGCATGCTGCGGCTAAAAGAGAAAACTGTCAATGCAGTTTAGTATTGCTGATTTCTAAAGCACAATCTGCATCCTGATATGCAGTGAATATTAATTGCAAGATGATCTTATCACGATAATGCATGACAATGCCCATTATCATGTTGTCCAGAACAACATAACATGAGGGTGGCACTGGGAGGTCTTGGAGCACTCTCTGTACTCTGAAAAATTTCTCCTGACTTTGATATCTTTTAAGTTGAATAAAGAATTTTAAGTTGAATTACGCTGAGACACCAATTTTCCTGATGTATTATCTGTATTTGGTGAAGTTGAGTACTCCATCATTGCCATCAAAAACAGACACATTGCCAACAATAACCTACAGATTCCAGACATTTTGGAAAAGGTACTTAAAATTGTTGATCATATAGAAAGAATTCTAAGGAATTTTATTTAATTTAAAAAATGTTTTTCATTTGTGTCCCCTATGTTTTACTATATTTTTAACCCTTATAAATGTAACAATATGTATAATATGCAAATGCAGCATTTTTACTTTTAATAACTAAAGGTTTCTGCACTTATTGAAGTAGAACCTAGAGTAATGTAAATAGTAAAAAACAAATTCTAGCAATGCAGTATTTTCTAACTCAACTTTAAACATATTTTAGTCTAAAATGTGAATATAAAAAAATAAATGTTTTGTACTTTTACGAATGCCTATATTTGACATCTTAATATGTACTGTGTACATAATATACAGTTGGAAAGGGTAAAAAATCTTCAAATATAATATAGAACATTTATATACATAAGTTTAAAATTTTCATACAACATAACATATGATATACACTAACAAAAATTTATTAGTGCAGGTGATATGTTTAAATGGAATAAGATTAGGATTGATTGTCTCTCTAAAATTGAAAGATATATATAGATGCAGATCATAAACCATTCTTTTTGTTCAGAATTTTAACTTTCAAACAATTCTACTCATAAAGCTCTTAAAATGAGAGAGAGAGAATTTCCATATTATTCCTGTAAGTCCCAGCTTAATTGGAAATTTGTTCAACATTCTTTTAACAAAAACAAAAGAACATATACAGCATATATCCTTTTGTTTTTACAGAACAAGTAAATATATACAGTAAAATTTGAGTACTTCATAAGCTGAAGGAACAAAAAAAAAGTTAATTTGGCTTTTAAAAAGCCAATTTCACAAACAAAGACACATGGGCTTCACTTTTGTATTGCAGTATAAGTATTAAATGGAGTTTTGATACACCATTTTGGTGTCAGGTTTAATTGTAAATGATTCTGGGAAAATTTAAGGTGCATAATTTTTTATTTGAGTTAACATGACTAATATTATAGAAGACAACATTTATGTAGAAGTTAACACGAAAACAATATCAATAACATAAAAATGCATATTACCAAATGCCCTTAGCTTATCAAATGCAAGAAACTTCAGGAACATTCTATAGAATCACCTGATTTGACAGCTAAGTGATCAAATACAGTGTATGATGCAATATTATGATTACTGTATAATTTGATAACATGAAACTTTTTTAGAAGTCAAAGTTGCAGTTAATTTACCTGTCCCTTTCAGTAGGTAATTAGTACCCCCCCTGCTGCATATCCTGCAATTTCCATTGGCAACATAGAAGTAGCAAAATTTGCACAACCCATGATTTCTGTGGAGATGCATTTTTTCTGACTATTTAGCCACACAATTTCTATTTATATTTGTATGCTTATGTTTTTTTTATCTAACTTTATACTGAAAAATAAAACTGCTTTACAAAAACTTTTTGTATATTTTAACTTTAAAATGCATATTTGAAATAAGTACTTAAAAAATATGCAATTTTTGAACCTATTTTGATTTAAAAATTATGCAGTGAGAGGGTCAAGAATAGCATGAGTGAAAGAGATGGCTTTTTGAATTTAGGACCAAAATGAATTGAAATATATTTGAAAATATTTATATTTTTAATTAAATCAAATATTTTAATATGTAATAAGTTGTTTATTTGTTCGTTTTTTTAAAAAGTGTTTTCATTTGTCTTTTTGAATGCAGTCTTTTAAGGGAATACAAATGATTTTAACCAAAAGAAACTTCTACATAAGACTGGCCATCAAAAAACTGTTGAAGTTCATGTATGTTTCATAGCTTCTTCGGCATTAGATATCGCTTTTACTTGTTCTCTTCACCCCCACATTCTCCATTTTCAGGCAGGTTGTTTTCCTTAACTTGAGCAATAATATCCAAGTTTGTTATTTTGTCACTCAATCACATTTGGACTACCTCAGTTTTAAAAGGCTGCTGAATCAGAATTGTTGAAAGCAGGCTCAAAATCAATTTCATCTGTTTTTTTTTCCTACATATATTCATACTCCCCCCCTTAACAAATTAAAATATTTATGAAAACACTCCACAATGGTACTCCAAACCTTGTCTCGTATCTATTTACACATTCACGAAGCATTAATAATGTTGGGATTCTTACTTCTAAAATCTATTCTGGGAATGTTTTCAACAAACGAATGCCAGAATAAATGCTTAAGTTTTTGATGTCTTGGTTTACAGGCTGAAATACAAATGTCATGTAAGAGGTCAAGGGATAATGATCTATGCATTTTCCATTTTGGTAGATATTGTAATGTTTTTGTCACTTGTCAAAACAGAAAGAAATAGAGAGAGAAAAAAAAATATACAGATATTCCATTCCAAATCTCTTTCCCAGATTTAATAGCCCCTTTTCAAAAAGTTCTCAGGTCAGTAATACTCCCCCCCCCTTCAATTAATAAGGTTTAAGCTTAAATTTTACATTTTTTTTAAAAGAATGTGGATTGCTTAATTGTCAATTATAATAATAATAAAAAAAGAGAACATTTCAAATCCCTCTATATAAACTCCAACAATCAACATTATTCAGCTCTTACTGAGTTTTCTGATGCTGTACTTTAACAAAGGTTTTCTCTGGAGTGCATTAATCAAATAATCCTATCTCATGTACATTAAAAATACCTTATGGTTCCTTGCCTTAGATAATTTCTTAAATTCACATACCACTCTCTAGACATTGGTTTGAAAGCTTGTTTATGCAACACAAAAGTGAAACATTCTGCACTGGGTCTCATAATATTGGTAATTAATTGGAATTTTCTTATCCTTTACCTTTTCAAACTACTTTAGAACACAACCCTCCATGTCTGGCTTGTGTGAGTCAGCTTTTCTCATCATTTCCCTTTTGTATTTTTTACAAATTTCACATTAAAAAATCTTGCCTTTGTTCTTCAAATAAGTCAGTTAAGTATTGAGTGAAAATTTTTTATTTGGAATAAAATTAAATCTTAAAAGGTTTTTAAAATATAAAGTGTTCAACTTGAAAAAAATAATAATTACTGCTCATACACATAATAAACAAATGATTTAAGAAGCACTTACCAGTCTGTTCATTTGCTGCCAAATTTTGCTCAAATTCAACTCTCAACATTTCATATTCTTTTCTTACTTGAGCTAATCCATCCTCCAATTGTATAACCTCTGTTCTCAATTTTTTCTGCATCGCCAATTCTTCACTCTAGAAATGTATTTTTAAAAAAGATTGGTAAAGGACCCATAAGCAATTAAATTTTTTTAATAAACACAAATTATTATCCTGTACATAGTTAAAATGTAAAAAATCCAATGAATGTTATACTACCCCAAAATTAAGGGAATATTTTCAAAAATTCGTATTATAGTATAGTGTATTTTTCTATACCCATATATTAGTATGTGCTCAAATGTAATTAATATACTATTTGAGACAATTTAGTTTATTTCTAAGATATTTAATTACGTTCAAGATTGACTGATTGGTTTACTGGTTTTATTGGTTAAGGATTATATTTGGTCAAGCAACATGAAACATTACTAATTTTTTTAAATAAAAAAATTTAGATAAAACTATAAATGCAAGAAACTAGAAAGAAGAGAGCTCATCTGTTACCAATAATGAAGAAATACAAAAATGAGTTTTCCAAGACAAATTCAACAGTTATTTAATAACAATTTCTTGAACACTTATAGCTTCAAATTGGATACAACAACACTTATAGCTTCAAATTGGATACAACAAACAATTAACTAATCAATTTACAATATAAAAACGCAATAGAAAAATCTCTTAAAAAACCAAACACATTTTGAGAAAGTTTATTTGTATTGCTAAAAAACCATAAACATAAAACCTAAATTGGAATGTATTTATTAAAATGTGAACAGTTAACTTAAAATGAACATTTTTGTGAAATTTTTAATTATAATATTTTAGGCCAAGGTTTTTTTTTCAAATAAAAATTTGCAATTTGAAATATGCCCAAATTTTCTAACTACAAAAGATGAATCATATCTATTGAATGTATGACCCATGTCATGAATACGAACAAAATATGTAAAAACAACTTATATCCCATTAGCCAAGTATGTAATTCTATTTTAAAAAAAACTACTTCATTTCGATTTTCCAAAAATTTCTTTTACAAATTCCGACAAAAACTGCATAAAATTCCACAATTTAAGAGAAAAAGATAATGATGTGAAACAAAACCAATTTTAAATTCAAGTGCTTTTATTGATGGGACCTTATCAGTAATGGATTATTTCATATTTTAAGAAATCTTCACTTTTTCACAAGGCATACAACATGCACCCGTAAATTTCGATCTTATTTTTTGTGTTAAAAGTGTGCGTTACACACTGCATTTTATGGTAGGTTATTTTTTAAGATTATGCCCAAATATTTATTTAAGTACATTTTAACTAATTTAAATAACAAAAGTAATATCAATTTGTTAAGAGATATAATCAAGTTATTCTTGAATTATTATTTCTTTTGGGTTTAAATATTCACACAAAAAATATTTATCTTTTATTAAAGACTATTTAAATAAAAATAATAATTCTAACATATTGACTGTATTGTTTTAAACTCAAATACAATTACTCTCTCTACAAAAGTTTTAGATACCAAAATGTTTTTTAATTTGTATTATAAAAAAAATCATTACAACAAACATAACACAAGCCAGAATTTAGTGAAGCAAATTTTTTTTTAAAACATTATGTTTTCTAGATATTGGTAAACAAAATAAAAATAATCCCATATTTAAACTTAATACAAGCCTATTGAAACATTACCTCCATTTGCTCAATTTGGCGTAGGTGAGTGTTCTTACTGGTAGCCATTAAATTACGAGTTTCTTCTAAAAGAGTTTTAAGTTGCATGCTTTCATTATACAGAACTGAAAATTGAGATTGTAAACATTTATATTCAGTTGTTTCAACCACCACACTTTCAGGAAGACATTGAAGCTAGAGAGAAAAAAAATTTAAGTATAGGTAACATTAAAATAACATTTAAATATATTTTTTTCCCAATTTACACTTAATTAATGTGAAAATACACATTGACATACATCTAACAACTTTTCTCAGAAACTATAATTGAAAAAAAAAAGTTGTTTTTTTTACATTGTACAGATTATTCAACAACTTGTTAAAAGTGTTGATATTAACATTTTATAAAATTAGACATCAATCAAAACAATACATTGTAAACATGAAAACAAACAGAAAATAATTCTGCAAAGAAAATGGTTATGGAGATAAGGAATTATTGATTTTTTAAAAATATACATACACAAACAACTTTACAGAAACAATACATGAAATACAATATTAAATTTGCATAGAAGGTATAAACCTATATTAAACTCAGATAAAATTGTTATAATTAAGAACAACAAAAAAAAAAGTTTTGAATATTTGTTTTCGAAATAATATTACATATAATATCACAAACAAGATTTTAATAAAATAGCACAAAAATTATAATCAATAACTTAACTAAAGTAAATTATATGTACTAGAAGTTAATTTAAAAATAATATTTTGGAATTACTATTTTGAAAACAATGATTTTTAAACAATATCTTACATCCATTTTAAGCTTTTCAACTAGCTTTAATGCTTCTTTATGTTGAGTATTCAAGGATTCTAATTCCATTAAACGATTACTGGCTAGTTCTTTTAGCTCTTCCAATTCTTTTTGCAAATCTTCCATCTAGAAAACCAAAAAAAACTTCTAATAAATATTACTTAACAAGGAACAATTACAAAGTTAAAGAAATAACTTCCAAAATTTGACCATGTACACAAATCTAAAAATATAAGTTATGATTAGAAAATACAAAATCTATTTCAACAAGTACCAATTCACTTACTTTAGCTTGAGTAACTGTGCTTACAGGAGGTCGACCATCACTATCAGTTAAATTATAAGCTTTTAGTTTGGTAAGACATTCAGATAAATGCATATCTAACTTTTCTTCCCGTTGTTTGGTTTTGGAGAGATCATATTCTAAATCTTCTATATGATTTTTTAATTCAGCATTGGCAATTTCTTGAGCTGCAAGCTTGTCGTTCATTTCTGCAAACTAGAATAAAATATTTGGAAAGTTCATTTGAAAAAGAAAGGTTTTCTTATTTTGATACGATGAAGCTAAAAACATGATACCCAATTTAATATGTGGTAAACAATAATAACTACTGAAATTTAAATGAGTACTGCTTATTAAAATTATATCTAAATAAATTATCCCCTTGGGAAAACTACACAAATAATATTTACAAATGTTACTTTCATGATTTATAATTCATTTCATAATATATATCATTCACCATAAAAAATTCTTTGAAGCTATAATAAAAGAAATAAAAACTTCAAATAAAAATGTTAAAAACTTGTCCAAGACCTGGCCATATTCAAATTATTTTTCTTTTAAGTGCTGGGTTCACAATGAATTTTCCAACATAGATTTAAGTTGAGCAAAACATTCATCAAGAGCAATATTTTATCAATAAAGAGTAATCTCTATTTGTAAATACCAAGATTAACATAACAAGAAATCAAAAAAAAAAAAATTAGATCACAAAGACAAATAAAAATTATCGAAACAGAAGCAACACTGTTTCTTAAAACAATTTTGCTTAAGATAAATGTTTGGAAATAAAAAAATAATAATTCACGCTGTTGAAAGGTAAAGTTAATATAAAATACAGCATAACATTGCTAGTTACCAGTTCTTTTCATAAACAATCACATCATTTCCAAACATATAATTCTTATTTTTCATTACATAAAAAATTCAAAAAAATCTATTCTTTGTTTTAATACCATGACTTCCTGTTAAGAGTAGACGTTAATATATTTTTCTTGCTATTTTATACAAATGAATTATATTCTATATAAAAGTATAATGCTCCGGTTTGGATTATTATAATTTGATGAGAAATTATTTGCAAGGCCTTGTTATTAGAGATATTAACTATATGTTCAACCACTTTGTATTGATCAAATTTGAACAGTAAAAAAATTTAGTATAAGTGATTTATGTAATTAAAAATATCAATGAAAGAATCTAAACCAGTCAGTAGAGAGCAATTCTCTATAGAGAAAGTAAATTTTATTTAAATAATTCATTTTAATGTTGGAATTTATCTTTTTATTCAATTTATACTAACACTGTAATTTGTGTGTTAATAATCATGGACTCAGACTATCGAATGTAAATAGAATCAAATTGTATATGTTATAGTTCAAAAGCTTTAAATTTGTTTTTAACTTACATGAAGTTAACTAAAAGTTATTTAATAAAAAATGTACTTAAAGTAATAAAAAATTTATATTAACATATATTAAAACATACCTAAAAATTATACAAATCATTAAAAAATTGCAGAAAAAAAATTATTTACCTTTAAATTCATTTGATGGTGCTTTTCATGGAGCCCTGTGACTAACAAATGCAAATTTTTATTTTCATTTTGCAATTCAACATTAGCTTGTCGAACAGCATCATCCAAACTGGGAATCTCTTCTAAAATAGAGTGCACACAAACATTTATTTGTAAACTATAAAGCAAATCATGCTTTTGTATTAAGCGCATAAAAATAAGAATGGATTTTAATATTTATGTACACAACATATAAAATGTGTATCTTGTTGAACAAGTAATCCTTTTGTATTTTGGTAAAATCTTAATCTCCAAATCAAAATATATTATGTATATGCCCATATAAAATAATTCTACAAATGTCTTTAAATATAGGACAAATTGCACACATAATAAAAGATTTATTTTTTAAAGTCAAAGAGAAATTATAAATGAGCCTGGTTTGCCTACACTTGTGATTGTTATTTTTTAAAACAATAAAATAATAAAAACGAGCAATTTAAATTGGAATGGAAAATTAATATAAATTAAAAGTTTTCTGATATTTAAAAATGTACGTAACAAAACTTTATGTGGATCTACTTAAGAAAAATAATAAATTAAGAAAATATACCTTCTGATGATGGGTCGCCTTTAAGGGCAAGCATAATTTTATGATTTCTTTGAACAATCCTGTCAAAGGCTTGTAATACCTTAGCAACAGCTCTGGTGGATACTTGAACTCGCTGAGCCAACTTTTCTTCCAATTCTTCTCTATCCCACTGCCCAAGCAAAGCAAGGAAGGATGTAGTTGCTTCATTTTCATCTTTCAAAAGCAAATTATTTAAAAGATGATTAAATTTATAATGTATATATGCATATTTAATTTATAAATGAACTTTTAAATAATATACCTGTAAAATTGAAAAACAAATATATGAGAACATTGGTATTATTGGAGAGTACAGACAAATAACAGATGTCATTTCTTAGATGGTTCACATCTAAAATGGTAATCTACGATTCAATACTACATCAAAATATTCATATTAATACTGTACAAATGAATTGTGACAAGCTCTCAGAATTATGTGATTACTAAGTGTCTGAAACAACCCCAAGCCAAATTTAATTGTCTTGCAGTGGCATGATTGTTACATTAGTATCAGAATGTAGGTAGATTAGTTTTAAAGTGGAAATGGGAATTCCAATTTCAGTTGTGAACATGTTAAATTTTAGCCTCCTTACTGTTATGTTGTACTTGTACATCTAAAATTGGATATTACATCAAGGAAATATGCAAAAATAATTGCTCCAAAGGATCACACTTTTGCGATATTGAAATATTGCAGTTGTATTTTCCAGTTAATGTTGGCTAATCAAGTATATTAAAAAATTCTTACGAGATATAATGAAACTGGATTAGCATCTCAAAATGAAAGAGGTAAATTTGGGAAAAAAACCATAACAGTACTAACAGATAAAACAATTCTAACTTAAATAGCAGATTAAACTTTATTCAGAAATAGCAGAAGAGATTTACTGTCTAATCCTTTAAATGTCAGTGACTTATTTGTATTCCAAAAGTTTTGAAATCCAGAAAGCAAAATAATAGATGAACAACAATATTTGGATGTTAAAATTTGACCAAAAAATATAAATCTAAAATCAAAAATTATCTTCTGTTGATGACAGAAGATAACTTTAAGTGATTATCTCATTTGTTTATGCAGAGTTAAAAAACATGTTATTTGATGAAACTGTAAACTCTAAAGACTCCTTGCTTGATAAACAGATCTTCCCTTTAACACTGTTATCAGACCTTCTGAAACAGATTTTTAGAGTTTAATCACGTAGATGGTTAGTTCCTGTTCAAGGTACTAAGATACTTGATGAATTCATATAATGGGTTCACTCCTAGGAAAGCCCCCACCCTTGGCGCGAATTACTTTGGTTGGCGATAATTGTGCTGTCACAGTAACCTTGCTTTTAAATACAACATATATGGCAACCCTAACTTTTTCTAGAATTTTCGTCATTTGTGGGCGCGCATTTCAAATTTCATTTTGTTGTTGGGCACCGGGTTGAAAGTATGGCTGCGCTTGTAAGTGAATACACGTTAGAATTTTTTATGTTATTGAATGCTAGAGGCAAGAAAGAATTGATTGAATCGTGTATGAAAGAAGGATTAATTAGGATTAAGGTATAGAAAGAGGAACGAATAGATGTTTTTTTCGAGTTGTTGAACGACGGACGAAAGAGGAATTGCTGTGTGTGATTAAAGACTGGGTCCTGCCTGGAAGTACGATTGTTTCTGATTGTTGGAAAGCGTATAAATGTTTGTCAGATGAGGGTTTTAAGCATTTGGAGGTGAATCATAGTATATGTTTTAAAGATCCTGATACCGGTGCTCATACCAATTCAATTGAGGGTACATGGTCGGCAATAAAAGTTTTCTCCGCAATCACACCAGCCACGCAGAAGGCATGTTCAACCATTACCTCGCTGAGTATTTATGGCGGCGCTCTCGCGATCACTCACTCAGCGACGAGACTTTCCAGAATTTTTTAAAAGCAGTTGTTACACTTTACCCTCCACTTGGGAAGGATCAACAATAAGAAAGTAAGTGCTGTTGTTATATTTTTTATCTTAAATGTTAAATTTCTGTATTGTTTACATATATTTTCATTGCGCATCCATCTTATACTGCTATATTTACTTGTCACTGTTGTCGGGTTTGCTTGGCGCAATTTCGTTTTCGCTTGGCGCTTTTTCCGGTTTGGCGCCAAGGGTGGGGGCTCTCCTAGGAGTTTACCCATATAATGTAAGATAATTTCAATCTTGAAAATTTTTTACTGGACGTTTCAATGTGACAATTTAGAACAGTCATGAGTTTCCTGCCAAAAAATTAAACTTGCTCAATTTGCCCAGAAAAATTCCTAAATTAAAATCCTATTAAACATTTTTGGAATATTTTGAAAACACATTTAGATAAAATGAACTATGCAACTGAAGAATGCATGAAAAAAATGTGATTCCACAATGAAATTTGTGTCATTGACAATGAGCGAATGCCAAAATAAAGTAAACAGATGATTTCTGTTAAAGGAGACCACACTTTACACTAATACATATACATTTTTAAAAGTAAATTTTCACTTAGTTCTACTAAATTTGAATGTGTCTACATGTTAGAAATCAATCTGTATAAATTACAACACTTATATTTAAACAAAAATGTCTCATATAATTTATCTGCAGTATCATAAAAATTTATACTGAAATTCATTTCTAAAACATTTGGCAATCATTTCTTATTTTCCAATAGAAAAGAAAGCCAAGAAATATTATGAAAAAAATTCTAAATAGTTTTATCAGAAAATTAAAGAGATTTTTTAAAAATATTTTTACATTAAAACAAAAGCAAAACACAAGGAAAAAATGAAAAAGGAATAAAAGTCAAAAGAAAAATCATCTAATGATGCAACAAAAAATACATAGACCCCTCCCTTTTCACCAAAACTTATTATTTTTGCAGTTAATAAGTTTTTAGTTTGACTATAAAAAAAATTATGTACTAAAGAGACTCCCTCTAATATTTTAATCTTAATTATATCATTAATAATAATTATTTATCAAATAATTTGAAACTGAATACCAAATTCCTGTAAAAAAAAGTTTAAATAATAGGTGTACACCTAGCAAGAATGCGAGACAATTCAAATTAAAATCAATGCATATTCAGATAGTGTTTATTTCCACATTAGTTCAAGTCTAGCATCTAATTTTTGTGGTTTCTATTGTTTTAAGGAATAACTGTGTGTGTGCGTGTTTTTGCATGTAGATGAAAATTCATTCTGTTCCTGGACATTGTAGTGGGAAAAACAACTTAAATCTTTGACAATATACATATTATCTTGTATCTGTACCTCAGAACACTAAAAAAAGTATTCCAAGCATGAGTGAGCTATATTAACATTGCACTATAAAGCATCATAATGGCTATTGGCAACATACCTCATAATTCTGAGAGAGTGACGAGGACAACACCCTATCTAAACTACCCCACCCTACTAACTGGAGCACTTTGAGCTCGACAAATTTAACATGCACTTGGACTCAAACCTGCAAAAGTGTTCCAACTGTGAAAAAAAATTGTATCCAAAATATTTCTTTGACTATCATGAACAGTAGAAAATCCATCCAAATATAAAAGCTCAATATATATAATATATTTAATTTTTCTTTGAATAAAGGATAAATAAATTTTAAACCTAAATAAGGAGATCTGATAGATGAGGTAGATAGTTTCTTGTTAAAAACTAGGTACAGCAATTATACAAAATGAGATGGTAGCACTGCATTTTTAAATAATGAAATAAGACATACTTCTGTTTTCATATTCATCTGAAGTTTCAGCATCAAACCTTTGTAGAAGAATTCTTAGATCTTCATTTAGCTGAAAAGTTAATCAAAAATAAAAGATTTTACATTGAGTTATGCAAATAAATACAAAAGCCTTAAATATTAAAGTACAATTACTTGATTCCAATATCTATTAACAACACACAAGACAGCTTCATCACTAGTCTGACGTTTCTCCAACTGTTCTATGCGCTGCCTTAAATCAGCTTCTTGGCGATGTCGTTGCTCAAGTCGCTCAGTGAGCTTCTTATTTTGAAATTGTAAAACCTTCATATCCATTTCTTCCTATTTATTTAAATTGCATTTGATTAATTACTTTGATAATCAAAATATTGAAAAAAAAATAAAATACATGACCTATTATGTTAATCTCCAAAAGATATAAAAATTAATGAAATATCACAAAACCAGATGGATTACATAATTAATTTTAAACTTAAGTTATAAATTTATAAGAACATTTTTAAAAAAAATTAATTATGGAAATTGAAGGAAAACAATTATTGTTTAACCTCTACAGGATAGATAGTTTTTTTACACTGAAAAGTATAGTCTTAAGAACAAGCTTCCTAGGAAAATTCTTCAAAGAATTCCTTTTAACAGCTTTTAGATCATATGGCTTGCATATTTAATAAACAATTTATTTGACCAAACCCTCTTGTTTTTAAAAAGAAAAATTAGAGTTTCTTCCTTAACACTTATCTATAAATTTTTCTTTATTTCCTTTTGTTTTTGTCTATGTAAGCAAAATGAATCATTCTTCATATCATTACTCTCAAACATCTGCTTTATAAAAGTTAGTTATTTATATTAATTTGTTTAAAACACACCAAAATATTTACTGAATTAACTGGAACTCAAGATACCAAAACAATTGAACTTGCACATATTTAAAAAATTTTAAGTATGATATCCTTCACCCAAACAAAATAAGCAATTCTTTTATAAAGAAAGTATTGCATAATATGATCAAGATGCAAGGGTTTAATTCAATACCTTGAAATATTGTAAAAAAAAAGAAGAAAAAGAATCACTGAAACAGAGCTCATTTTTTTTTGTTTTTCCTATAAATTTTTCCAAATGAAATTCTTTTTGTTGTATATATCATCAGTCTCTTACAAATTATACTAAAAATTTCATAATGAAATGACTAAAACTTTTCTTTATATTGATTTCTTTTATTAATTCATAGGTTCATTTATAATTTATACAACATAGAAGTGTGTGTGAAATAATAGTACCGTATTTTCCTGTATATAATCCGCGGATTATCTGAGAAAAAACATTCTCCATCAGAAAAGTTAACAAAGTTTTGAAAGAAATGCTGTTTATGTTTTATAAAATAAATAATAGATGGCGCTTTCACAACTCGGCTGACGTATTACAGCCATAATTAGTTTTTGTCCAATTACTTTCAAGAACGAATTCGGTTCCTCGGAAGGAAATAGCAGTTACAAGTCGCTGGCGTCATTTACAACTTAGTCTTGACTAGAGGTGTTGCATCCTTTGAAAGTTTTTATCATGATGAAGCGTAAGCGTGTTAGCTATACTGCAGACTTCAAATTAAACGCTGTAGAGAAGGCTAACGAAGTCGGAAATCGAGAAGCTGCAAAACTTTTCAACGTTGACAAATCGAATATTCGTTTGTGGAGAAGGAACAAAACTAACTTCGAAAATTGCGATAGACGTAAAAGGGCCGATCGTCGTGGAAAACCTCACTGACCAGAATTAGAGGAAGAAATAAATAAATGGATATTAAAAGAAAGGGACAATGGGAAAGCTGTCTCGACAGTTAACATCAGAATGAAAGCCTGTAGGGCCTCTGTAGGGCCCTTTGTGGTGTTACCGGTTTATGAAGAGAAACAATTTAGTCATTCAACGGTCGGACAGAAATTAATTTTTTATTTTATGTGTCTCCTTATCAGCAATTTATATTTTTTGGATTATTCGCCGCTGCGGATTATACGATGTTTTTTTTTTACTCGAAAAAAAGGGCTCTGCGGATTATATACAGGAAAATACGGTACTAAATATAATATATATTTTTTCCATAACTCAAATATTCTGCAAGTTTACTCAGATATTACGGTTAAGAAGGCATATTTACATTTCTGAAATAATGAATATGATGCTTTTATGGGTATAGTTATTAATATTATCTATATATCATATTTACTTGAATCTAAGACGCACTTTTTTTCCAACATTAAAAGCTACTGAAAATCGGTTGTGGCTTAGAATCAAATTTAAAGAAATCTGTTGGATGGGGCAAATAGAGCAATTACAGACTCTAAACTATTTTTTCATTGTCCACAAAGACTTGTTGAGAATTTGGGGTGCAGCTTAGATTCGAGTAAATATGGTAGTTTGATATACATCATTTGATGATTAAATAGTGTTAAGATATTCTACTAACATACAACTATAAAAAACTGCAATTATTCTTACAATTCTTTTAAATTATCAGTACTTTGACCAATTTCATTTAATCAAAAACAGTTGACAAATACTGTGATATGCAGTCATGTGCAAACACTATCTTGTTTGTACATATGCAAAAATCTTTCTTTTTTACAAACTGTACCATTGCTATGCATGTTAAATCACAACAGCATTATTTATAATTTGTACGGAAAATAATCAAAATTTAGGATTTATTTTCAAAGAAAGAAAATACACTGGAGTATTTTGATCTAATGCATAAGAACCTCAAAGATTAGTTTAGAAAAATGGCAAAATAAGAAACATAAAAGATCTGCACAGCAGCAGCTAGATTTGCACTTATGCAAAACTTAAATGGCATAGTCCACATAAAAGAGATACATTTGTTGCAATTATGCTGTTTTGTTCTTCTGAATAATGTAGTTATTATATCTCTGCCTAATAACTACACATTGTGTTATTATATGTTACAAAGTAGCTATTTCATGTAACTGTTTGTTTTGAAAATATATTATTTATTTATCTTTGCCAAGTTATTTGTCAACATGCTGATACAAGAGTATGTGGAAGAATTTGTTTTTATGCATGCAGGTCTGATAACAGCATTTGAAGACATTTTTTTGACTTGGAGATGCCTTTAGGTAAAACTGGTCAATGGTGTAATACTGGAGCGTAGCTACTGCCGTATCACTGATACGGGGCCCCCGAAACACATAAGCAAAAAAATCTAAAATCTTAAGGGGCCTCTAGCAAGTGCCCTTAAGGAACTTTGATACAGGGCCCACTCAAGACTAGCTATGCCACTGTGTAACACCTAATTATCCCTTAAAAATTATTTGACTTACTGCAGAAAATAAGTTTCTAATGGTGTAATAATAAAATGCAAGGAAACCATTTTAAAGAAGAAAAAAAACACTTTTAAAAGAAATTTCTAATAAATTTATCTGAAATGGATAGATAATTATCACATCTAACTTCAAGAAACAATTCCTTAAAAAAGGAGAATCTTTGATTTTTTAAGACTTTCTGAACTGCAAACATCCCAATTACTAAACAGGTGGTCAACATATAATTCAATAATTATTGTTTGATAGCATATGCACATAAAATCATTTACAAAACAAAGTGGCACTGCCATAAAAACTATCCTGAAGAACCTTTTATTCTAAAATATATCCATCTTCTAAGGTTAACTCCGCAGTTAATCATTATAATTCAAATGAATAACAGAAATATCAATATCAACAATCATAACAGAAAATAAGAAAATTAATGTACTTTACCTGTGTAGAGACTGGACCAATTCTACAAGGTTCAAAATGAACTCGCTTATTAGAAGTGTTCTTTGATGATCCATCATCAGGGGCTGGTCGTTTAGTTGACATATTCAAAGAGTCTAAAAAATAACGATAACCAATTTATACTGTTTACAAATGATTTCTTTTTTATACAACAGTTCTGTTAAAATATAACTTAATATTTCTAAGCATTGAATTAAACAATACTGGTATAAATTTAAAAAAAAAAGATTTTATCAGACCTTTTAATGATACAGTAGTATGATAAGAATTTAAAATTATAAGTTTGTTACAGAATAAGAATGAAAACTATTTTAAAAGTATTTCCTAACAAGTGTAATGAATTTAAATAAAATTATAAAAATCTACACACAAATTAATAAGCCCAAGAAAAATCATTTAATTTAATAACTGTTTAACACAAACATGGATTTGAAAATAATTCAGACGTATATATTCTCATTTCTACCACCATACATTTTTATTTGGATAGATAAGGAAACAAATATTTATTTATTTTTCATTACAAAGCAAATATAAAATTTTATAGTTAAATTTGTTATGGGTCTGTATGAGAGTCTACAAGACTTTATAATATAAATATACAACAAACGTATTTTAATTAAAATTCGGAAATCTTACAAATAATTTTGAAACAGAAATGGTACTTGTGTATTATAGCAAAAATGCCAATGTTCAAGATAACTTGCCAAGTTGGCAACACCTATTTCGCATGGATCATACGCAGTGAATTAGCAACCATGTGCTTCATTTCATATTATTTTGTCAACATGATTGCAATTATACATAAGTACCAAAGAAATTTTTTATAATTATATAAATCACTGAAAGGCTAAGGATTGCATGATAGCTGAAGTTTTCATATACATTCTATACAATGTGTCATAGGTTTTTAAGGAATTGCACAAATATAAAAAACTCATCTGTATTAATTTTTGCAAATGCATTTGCAAAATATTAACAATAATGGATACAAAAAAATAATTTAAAAACTTCTGCATGAGCAAAAAATCAAAAAAGAAACAGATTAATAAATATCCATAAAATTATTAAAATATTCTTATTATATTTAGTTATATTTAAGTTTAAAAAATTGAAAAAAAGAAATACACAAGAGTTGCAACTTCAATCATCAAATTAACATTAAAGAATTTTCAAGTATATTATAATAGCTTTTTATAATAAAAAATTCGGCAGCCACAATATATCATACATCCATATAAATTTTTTTTAAACACCCCTCTCTCTTTTTCAAAATTTAATGATACTAGTTATAAGCAAAACTATGCTCTAACAAAAGTGAAAAAATCCCAAAATTACTAACAACGATATTCTCATATTGTAACATCTTAAATATGTAAAAAGTTATATTGTTAAAATAACAGCCAAAAACAAAAAAATTTCTAAATAAGCAAAAAAATTTACTTTATTAACATGCTAAATTGTTTGACACTTATTACCTTAAGTCATATTTCTAAATATATAATAATAAAAATAAAATTTTCAATTAATGGTATATTAATTACCTTTTTCATACTATTCTACAGATATTTAATAAAATGTTTCACACTAATAACATGTTATAAAAAAAACTAAACATGTTTTGAACTAAGTAATAACATGTTATAAGAAAATGGATGTAAAACAAAAATGCAGCACAAATATCTTATCTAGAAAATATGACCAGAGATAACTAAAAGCAGGATTCTGTCAGCATTTTCTTGAGTTCAAAAAACTGGTTTAAAAAATGACACTTGAGCTTGGTTTTTTTTTAAAAAAAGCACTGGGCTTATATTTAAACCTATCACTAAGTCAGTTAATCAATTGCTAATTTTAAATAATATCATTGATAATGCTTTTTTTACAGAATTTTAATGCATAGAATCATAAAATTATTTATTTTTAATTATTTATTTATTAGTATAAAAATTAGTTTTTTTTAGCATCAGTATTTTTTTAATCCAAGTCTATATAAGAATAAAGTACATTAACACACAAATATATGCAAACAAATACAGGTACATAAATTCAAAAAGTAATTTGTTATAACACTGCTTCAATTGAAAGATGTGATACGTCACTATAACAATTTGTAATATGCAAATATGTGGAAATAAACATCTAACACTTGTTATTATAACCTGCTGCTGGCCGCTTTAATATGGTTTGACAATTGATTTGGTGATTATCACGTTATTTTGGCATGGGAGATGAAAGCCATGAAAAAAGCACTCAAATAATTAAGTTCAAATTATAAATATAAAATGTGTGGAATAATCATGCATTATTTATATTAATTCAATAAACGCTGAAACAGACAAAGGTTGAAAACATCTAACAGATTTTTCAAACAATATAACAGCATCTTACATTTTTGGTAAATTGTTTTCTTTAGATATTATTTTTCAGTTTCTTGTGATACAATTTAATGATTTCGAGCAAAATTTATAAAAAGTATTAATATCTAGTAAGCCCATTTTTACCAAACATATACAGTTTCATCACAAGTCAACAGCTCGACTCAGAGACACCGAATAACATACGTGTGTTGCCATCCTTAATAATGAAAGTTAAAAATTATGAAAGAAATATTTTATAATGATAGTTTTTTTTCCTTCTCATTAAATTGAATGAATTTCTTTTTCAGCAGTGAAAATAAAATTTGAAACACGGCTCTTGATTTTTATTTTTTCTTCTGTACATCTGGATTCGGTAAAGTAAGAGACAGTCACGTGTGCTTTATCGTGATGTATATTTTATAAAACTGTTAAGATTTGTTATGATATATTTGTCAAGTTTTTGGTGAATACAGTTGTATAGTACTGTACAGTGCACAGTATAATTTAAAGCAGCGGCATCCTTTGAATTACGAAATTTTAGCCCTTTTTCATTTCTTCTGAACTGCAAATAGTTATTCTAAAAACCTACTTGTACAAAACCCGGTGACTTAAAGGTAAAATATTCGTTGTTTTTAAAATGATTTTTGTAATAATTCATTTTTAAATCTCTTTGAAATGCTCTGGAATAATTTTTTTTCGTAAATTATTTTTGTATCATAAAAACTGTCATTGATTGGATCTTTTACCTCTCATTCAGACAACTGAACTTCGTAAAGTTTCGGGGGAGGGGGGATTATTGAATGAAAAGAGTAACTTTAAAAAAAATATTTTTTTTTTAACAATGACACGTTGACTTTTTGAAAAAAAAGATAGTAAATTTAATTATTGCATGTCTTTATCCAATATTTTTTAATAAAATTATAATTAAAACTTGCATTTTAAAAGTGAACTTTTTCTATGTTTCGGCTTATTTTATTTGTCAAATCGTTGATTTACTCACTTTTAAGAAAATTATCTAAAATATAGAGTGGCATGTTTTTGAATGTAAAATAATTTTATATTTTTACTGACCATTGTTTGAATTTACTGTTTTACATTTTCTGTATTTTATTAGCATCTAACCAAATTGCTGTGACTCTTGTACTCAATCTAATGTTTGCAAATTTACCTAGGTCAAATTATGCAAAATGTGAAAAGATGCATTGATTCTTTTTTGAAAGGAAAAAAAAGACAAATAAAGTTTTGATTGTTGTAATTTATTTTTTGTAATCATCCTTAATATAAAATTATAAAAATCGTCATGAGTATTTTTATTTTAAACCTCTGAAATTCAAAATTATATTTAAGTTGCTTCATATTTTATTAAATATAAATGATCTCAATAGAATTTAGATACATTTTGACCAAATCAAAAACTCACCAAGTTATGTGATAGGTAGCCAATAATGAAAAAAACATTCCTGTGCATAGCTATGCATAACCTTGTCTGTCGCGAATTTTGGCACAAAAATTACTTTTTTTTTAATTGGTTGATAGAGTAATATGAAAGTACTAGAATTTATTGTTAGATAGTAACTATTTTATGCAATCATTTCTCGTTACAGGGCATGATTTGTTTGTTGTTTTCATCCATAATTATTAAGTTGACCCATAAAAATTTTTCTTTGTTAGATATAATAAAACATAATTAATCTTATTAAACTGACCTCAGAGTGTATTCTCAAACTTTTAATGGAATTTTTAGACATAAAAATCCATTTTTACTATCCATATGTAATACAGAAAGGAATAATTAGGTTAGTTATTTTATGGCACTCACAAATTAACCTGTGTGTCAGTAATTTATCATCTATGATTAACTGTATTCCCGAGATTAAATGCCATACTTTTATAAGTTATGGCAATCATTTGGTACCATCTCATCAATTGGAAGGATATTTGTTGAAATTTGTCACTGGCATGGGATTTCTGTGTAAATATTTTTGTTTACCTAAAAATTTGATTTCTTAAATTATCTAATCTTTATGAATAATGCGATGATATAGTTTCCATATGTGACTGTTAAGCAAAATGCATCTACCACTTCATATTATATTAAAATAAATTTTTTTCCCTTTCAGGTTTGGGGTTTTTAATATTCCTTCCCCTCCTAAATCTTTTAAATAACTTTTAAGATAAAAGTATTTAATTGCTTTTGTTAATTAAAATAGTTTCATTTCCCATTGCCATTATTGCTTGCAACTATTATTCACAAATGCTATAGATTTAAAGAAAGTCGAAGAAGCTTTATTAAAAATTCTTTGATGTTTGGAATTATAGTTTTTATTGATTTGAGTGGTCAGATGTATATTTTTAGCTAAATTTGATGGTTGCCTAGTGTACAAATGGAATATTTATTTTATTATGACTTGTTTGTGAACTTAAAGACCTGGTTAAATGGCTATGCTAAAATTTTGATATAGTTTATTGTATTTTTTTGTTTTAAAAGAAGGTTCATTGATGTCATAAAAAATATTAATATTTTTTTCAAATGAATAAATCATTACTTTTTGTATGATAGCCCTTTTTTGTTTTATTTATTACAATTTGTCATATTTATATTGTGTAAACAGTAATGTAATTTGTTATGATTTAAGTTTAAATGTATTTAATTATCTTAAATTTTTTATTTATTTTTAAAATTTTCAATTTTGTTGTAATAGTAGTGCATAACTGTTTTAGATATCTCATTTAGCAGATTGACTATATTGCAATCTAATACAGCTCCAATTACTACTTTTTAGTTTTTATTGTAACATATTAATTAGTCTAAGTTTTTATTTGATATAACAAATTTGTTCAGTATTTTTTTTTAGAGTTAATTTGTGTCTAAAATTTCTTTTTGTGTACATTTTTTAAATTTTGATTTCTTTTCAGTATTTTTTATAAATTGTTAGAAGGATATTCATTGTATGTAAGCATGGCCAAAGCTACTTTAGTTTCATCATCCAAGTGTTTTGGAGGCTTTCAGAAAGTATATCGTCATGCTAGCGAAGAATTAAAATGTGAAATGAAATTTTCATTATATTTACCACCTCAAGCTGCTGATAGAAAATGTCCTGTGTTATATTGGTTATCAGGTATATTTTATAAGTATTTTTTAATTATGTGAATTTTTTACTTTTAAGTAATTTTAAAAGGGGCACATTGAAATTTATTTGTACATCTTTCAGTAAGACTTGAGAATATAGTCTGATTCTGCTGATTTATATATTAGCCAAACTGGATTTTTTTTCTCCTGTATTAGTTAGAAAAGCCATAACTGTTGTTGCTAAAATTACCAATTCATGAAGGAAAAGTGATTAAAAAGAATGATACTTGTTATTTTGACATTTGTATTTTCTTCTTCAATGTAACCAATTTTTATATCTCAGTATTGCAAAAGCAAAAAAATATTCTGATAAATAAAATGTTTAAAGTGGTTTTTTGTTTCATATAGTTATTAAAATTTTATCCCAAGTATTGTGCCTGTGATGATTTATAGATATTCATTACTGTGTTGGTCATTCATAGTTTCAGTTGTAATGAGTGAAGATAGAAATTTATAAATTTGTATTAAACTAAAATTAAGCTGTCATACAGCATTAAAAATTACAGCCTTAGTCTAGCAAGAATTGAGAACTGCTATTGTGTTGTATTAATGTTTTTTAAAAGTAAGGTATGATAAGCAATTTAAGGAAGTGAAAAAGGCTTGTCGATGAATCATTCTTGAAAAAATATAGTACATTTCATTGTAAATAATACTAATCTTGTATAATAATATGTATATATATTTCTTTTATTCAACTACATGAATGAATCACATTAGAATGTTAAATTAATATAAAGAATAATTTATTCATTAAAAATATACAAGTTGGTGAACATTTTGATGTATTTAAAAAAAGCTTAAATTGGTATTTTAACCTCTTAACTGCCAAGGGAAAACTATGGCCGTGATAGCCAAGTGGTCAAGGTATCAGATCATGGCTGGCGTGTGATGAATTCGAGCCCAGTGCCACTAAAGACCTTTCCTGTAGGGGAGCAATGCACGTTAAATCTGTTGAGAGCTCAAACATCCTCCCATTGGTGTGGTGTGGTAGTTAGGAGAGGGAGGCTCCAACTCGGGTGTCGTTCTCGTCACTTGACCATGGTTCAAACTTTCAAGGTCTGTCGCCGAAAGCCCTCATGTAGCTGAACAGTGTGACATAAATCTTCACTCACACGCCTTGGGAAAGCTACAAAATTCACCCCTAGTGCCATCATTTCCCCCTTGCATGCACATTGTTATGTGGTTTATTAGGGAAAGATGATATGTCAACTTAAAAATTGTTTACTTTCATTTTTTTGAAAAAGAAAAGTATAAAATAAGAATGAAAGTACAAAATTTAATACCTAGAGTTACAATATAATAATAAACTATAATTTATCTGTTGTGTGATATATTCTGAAACAGGTTAAACACATAAACATCATGTTCAGTGTGTTGAGATAGAGAGATTTAAGGTGAATATATATTTTCCTTGCATAAACACACTAGCATATGTGGTTATTTAAAATGAGAGCAAATGAAGGACAGAACAGAGCATACTCAAATGAAAGAAAGAAAAACTGCAAAGCTATTAATTTCACCATTCCTGGAATATACCTTTTTAAATTCCTTCCCCACCTCTTCTCCAAAATAAGTAAATTTTTTGCAAGTGTTGTCAATGTAGTTTTATTGTATTCAAAAGCCATAAGACTAGTTTTAAATGGAGCAGTACAATGCAAAAAGTCGTCCTTTGGAAGAACGAGCATACACGTATGGAGCACTAAACGCACCAGCTAAGCAGGATGTGTATACACGCCCGCTGCACTTAACTCACGGTCACTTGCGCCTGTTTTTGCAACCGTCGTTACTTGCAGGGTGTAGAGAATACCCCTAACTTTTAACACATGGATTTAATTATGAAAAAAATTAAGTCAATTATGATACATATTTATAAAGTACAAGATGCTTTTTGTATTATATAAATAAAATTATTAAATTTATTGCATGCAAATGAGACTAACATTCATTTAAATTGTGGTTCTGCTCATTCTTTTTGGAATACTGGAGGCTTATCTCATTGCTGGGGTGTTTAGAACACCCCGCACGAGTGATCGCGGGTTAAGAGGTTAATGACATGCCAACATTTCCAAAATAACGTTAAGTTTTTATATTTTTTAAAATCCTCTGTGTACCTACTGTAAATTTATGTCAAAGTAAAATTTGTTTTCTTCTATAGGTCTGACTTGTACTGAAGAAAATTTCATTATAAAATCTGGATTTCAGCGTCATGCTGCTAAACATGGCATTATTGTTGTTGGTCCTGATACCAGTCCTCGTAAGCAATACTAATTTCATTCATTTAAATTATTTGTGTAATGTTTTTTTGGGGGGGTAAAGGTCTTTACCTGTATTTTTTTATTAATGAAAAGTCTTAAAACTTTTATGTTAACTAATCTTGGTTAATATCTGTATTTTTAATAATTAACTACAGTTAATATTTTTATCTAAATCTGTAATTTTCTTTCTGACTATATAAATAATGAATATGGGTTGAAAATGTGTAGCGGTGTGATAGCAGCTACATGAACTAGTACCGACATCGCGCGAAGACGATCGTTTTGGCATGATGGTTAGCGTACTCGCATTTCATTCGTACGTTCGGAACAGAAGGTACCCAGAACGAACCTTCCTTCAAATGTTTTTCTTTTGGGTGAAGGGTTCTTTTTTTTTGTCTATGCTCTTTTTTTAAAAAAAACTTATTTAAAGCATTTTTTTTAAAAATATGTTTCATAAAACAACATGCTTATATGAAATTGTTCTTTTGAAACAAATTTGTGTTCATTATACTAGATTTAATATGTAGAAATTCAAAATATTAATAAAATTTATATAAACTTTCTAACATTTGATTAGCTTTATTTGCACATAAAGAAAGAAAATTGTTTTTGTGAAAAGTATTTTATGTTTAAAAGTAATTTGATGTACAGAATTTTTTTGCTGTTGAAAAAATATCATTTTACGACAAATTTTTGCA
This sequence comes from Trichonephila clavipes, assembly GCA_019973935.1. Taxonomy (NCBI): domain Eukaryota; kingdom Metazoa; phylum Arthropoda; class Arachnida; order Araneae; family Nephilidae; genus Trichonephila; species Trichonephila clavipes. Next base: position 206,109 of record BMAU01000063.1, read on the forward strand.
TTCAATATGTTATAAAAATATTATGTAATCATACTATGCGTTTGCATATTATCTACAACTAATATTGCTTCAATCAATATTGCTATAATTTATTTATATGACATATAATAACTATTCAAACTACATTAATTTTGATAACTTTGTTTGATTCAAAATTTTGAATGAACTATGAAAGTGCAAAATAAATTTGATAAGAAGCTTAAATTATGTTTGACATAAAGTATATGACAAAAATAAATTTTAAAGAATAAATTATCCAAATGAATTTTTCAATTAAAAAAACAGATTAAAAGTGAATTGAAGAATGTGTCTAGTGTGTGTGTGTGCGTGCGTGCGCTTTCCATAGGAGCTGAACAATGAAGAAATTATTTTGTATACTTTACCAGCAAATGTCTGTGGGAAAATGAAGTTAAATTTTTAAGGTGTAAATTTAGTAAAACTTAAATTATGGCAATGATAGATTTTATTATATTTGACCAACTAACAACCAGCTAATTTTTTTATATGAATATTATAAAATATTTCAAGGTTTTGTGAGAATGTAATGGTCATATATTTAAGTATTCCTTTTTGTGGTGGAGCAAATTAAAATTGAAGCAGATCACTGTAAAAAATAAATTTCTAAAGGAAGAAATTTGAAACATTCTGCATATAATGAGATGAAATTATCTTAATATGTAACAGTAAAAAGCTTAATTTCTGGTTATTTGCATAATTTGAAAAAAATTTTGAAATTGATCACATTTAGAAAAAATGCTGGAAAATTCAAGCTTTTATACATATTTTATTATTTTTAAAAAGTAATTATATACCCCAAAAGAAAAAAATATAAGTAGCAAATTTTAATGAGTCACAGTTTTTGTGTTATAAAGCTTTTTTTAAAATGGAAACAATTTTTTGTTTTAAAAACTTAAATTTTCTTTCTGATTTTTTTGTTTTTACATTCTTTATTTACAAATATTTAATTCTTTTAATGAGCTTTCTTTCACGGTATCAGTTTATCATCCGCTTTATCAATGGCAATTGAACTGTTGTTAGATTACCATCTACCACAAGGGTGTGAAACTCAAAACCTAGCTTGTGCCAAACAAATAACCTTAGGTAGGCCGCAAACAAATCAATATTCATTGAAACATAAGTTTATTTCTAATAAAACATTATAATGAACATATATAAAAGAACCCAAAAAAATTAATGTTTACATCCTGACACTTCACATCTCTTCTCTGTTACTAGCTTTTTTATTTTGGGAGAAATTTTTTATTCTTATTAAATATTATTGTGTGCTGAATATTGGCAAGGCTGCAAAAATGTTCGTTATGGGCCGCAAGCTTGACATCCCTGATCTACCAGAATGTGGAATAATTTTTATGTCTTAAAAATCAGCTGGCATCTATATATTCTTATAAGAATATGTGTATTAGCATAAAATGTCATGTTATTTGTTTTTGTAAAGTAGCTATTTATCATTATTGCATTTTTCCATTTCTATTAATAGGATATTACATATATGCATATATATAATTATTTAGTATGTAATATATTTGATTTCCAATTGTGAAATTTTATGGTTCAACTGCTGTTTAATTTATATTTTAAACTGTACATTATAATTAAATTGAGATCCTTTCAACTTTTCAAAGGATAAAAAAATAAATAAAAAGGAAGAAAACTAATTTTAAGGATTCTTTAAGTCTTTATTTAACTGATATCAAAATTCTTTTTAAAACTAACTTTACATTAAATTTAGCTACATTATAGTTCATTTTTTTAATGTATTATATATAATTTTAAGATTAAGCTTTTCATTTGGATAGAGAAGAGATAGCAAATTAAATTAATACAAATTGGATTTAATTCTCTTAAATACTTTTCAGGCAATTGCAACATAGAAGGTGAAAAGGATTCTTATGATTTTGGTACTGGTGCAGGATTTTATGTTGATGCTACTGAAGAAAAATGGAAAACTAATTACAGAATGTATTCTTATGTTACTAAAGAGGTAATTTTGATAGTTGTATGTTAAGTTTTTGAGAATGAGTAACAAAGTATATTTTGTTAATCTTTCATTTCCTGCGCATAAACCTTTTTTAACATGAACAGTTTGCATGTACAGATACCTAGAATATATAGTTAAAATTTTTGTTTTTCTTGATATAATTTTTTCAAATACACCTGAGAATGTTTTATTTTTTTCTGAATTGTATTTCTATTTGTGTACTGATAAATTATTCTATAATCATTGAAATGCTTTTTGATTTGTTAGAACAGTAGAATTTTTAAAACAAATTTTCTTTTTAAATTAGTTAATTATTTTAACTTTATAGTATAGTTTTTCGGTACTATATTTATCCTAGAGTGATTAACAGTAACGTATTTTTGATCTTAAAGGAAATATCATAAGTTAATTAATAATTAATTTAGTCAATAGTTTTATTAGTTAAAAATGTAATGAAATATCTGGAGCATAAAAAGATGTACCATTAGATCCGGTGTATAATACGCACCCCATACCTTCAAGCTCCATTTTTTAGTTTTTTGTTATATTAGCCATATAACATACACCCCCTTTTTTTTATGAAACCTGAAATATATGTACACAATGCAATTATGTTTTTAAGTCATTTATTTGAGATATTATTCCAGGATTTTGAAAAAAATAGTATACTACAGCCGTTTAAATAAATTAAGCATGTCATTTCCTTTTAATAAACAGTATTCTAATATACATTGAAATCTTAATTTTTTTAATGCTCATCTCTTTATACCTGTCATATATATATATAAACTTGCACCCATAAATTTCAATCTTATTTTTTATGTTAAAAGTGCACATTATATACTAGATTTTACAGTAATTAAATACCATGAATAATAAAATGTTTTAATAAGTTTTGAACTAGAATATTCCTTTTGCATTTGAAATTCGCTACAAATAATATTTTCTTGGATTTTTCTTGCTTAAGTATTAATCTTAAAAAGGAACATCATCATTTGCAACATCATCAAAATTTGATTTTAAAATATTTTATAATTACAGTAGAACCTCACTTTTGTGAGCATAATTCATTCAAGAAGCTTATTCATAATGAAAATATAATGCAATCCATGCTGTACAAATACTCAAAAAAGTATTCCTTTCGTGAACTACAGATTTTACTAGCCTAGAATGTAGATTCAATTTGCAGAAAGCAAGGGTTTAAAAAATAACAAAATGGAAATTATAATTTTTTATTATGTATTATACATATCTAATTCTTTTTTATTGGGAAGCTTTCCAGTGACATTTTTTTCCTTAACTTTTAAAATTTGATGCAATATTATCAGTTAATAAATGCAAATCATGCTTAGCCATTACCTAATTAGGGAGATGCTTTTCAATGTAAGATGCATCAGTTTCCCATACTTTCAGCATTTCTGTTATTATACCAGAAAAATATGACTTTGCTGTTTCTTTCTCCTCTTCAGGCAAACTCTCCACAACTTTTTGCTATGAAACACCATGTAAATATAATCTTCAATGATCAGCTCTTAATTTTGTTCTTTTGCAAGTCTATCCAAGTAGTATGATCACGAATTCATGGCCAGCATGGTCAAGGCGTGTGTTCTTGTCATGGTACCACTGAAGACCCATCATGTATAGAGGGACTAATACATGTTAAATGTTTCGGGATTCAATGTCCTCAGATTGGTATTATGTAGAAACTAACTGCAAGTACCCGGGTTTAAAATAAGGTTTTCTGTAGAAGCTTACAAAACTGTTTATTTGCATGCAATAAAAGGGTACATTTATCTTAGAGCGATGTGATAGACAACATTTTTGGCAGTTCCATTTGGAGTGTGTACAAAAAGATTTTCCTGTCTGCCCACTCTAGAGCAGGCCACATACAACTGCCCATGAGAAAAGCATGGCGTCTGCAAGTCTATACTCTCCCCCTTTTTCTCAGAGGCATGACTGTAGCAAAAAATGACAATGCATTCCTATGAATGAAGGAATGGAATTTAGTAAGTAATGTGATATTTGTTGCAGTATTTGCTTGCAGTAAAGTAAATATAACAAAGTATTGCAAATTACTTACTGCTTTTGTTTAGTAAAGTTTTCTCTCTCTCTCTCAAATGAACCCATGGCTCAGAACATGCACATGGAGCACTCTTTTTGGCTGGAGGAGGCCAGAGTGAGGTTGGGATGGAACGAAACCTGTTTAAGAATCTTCCCCCATGTAATTTTGTGAATGTACCAAATTTCACATTATTTGGTTGCCTGGATCTTGAGTTATAAGGAAACAGACAGACAAACAAATGTGTCATATGTAGATATAGATATAGATTTGTTTGAATTCTTGTGTATTACTTTTGTAAGCTTCATGGCATATTTTATGGTGTACCAGTCTTTTAAAGCTGACTGAGCCACAGCAACCTTTAGCTTGATATAGTTAGTTATAACATAAAATTAAATCTTAAAAAGATATCAAAAATAAAAGAAGGCTCAATATTTTGATTAAATCAGTATAAACATTTTCGTACAAACATAATATATACACTTGGTTCTTTTTTATGCGGTAGATGCGTTCCAGGAAATCCGCATAAAAAAAAAAATCGCACAAAAAAGACATACATTTATATGCAAAATGATGGATACGTTCCATTTATTCAAAAAATCGCATAAAACCCAAATAATGTTTTAAAATGCACCAGAAATCGCATAAAAAAAGATTTATAAATAATAAGATTTATTTTTTTTTCCATCATATTTTAATAAATGGCACATATGTATGTTAAAAACAAAAACAAAACTTAATATGTAACAAAAAACAAAACTTCATTTAAAATCATATTAAGAATGTTTTCATCATTATTCGCTGTCTGATAATGTGCGAACCCGTTTGTGGATTGGTGCAAGATCACTTTCATCACTTGAAGATAAAATTACGTCATCAGATCTACATGGTAATGCTTCTTCAGGAACTTCAGTGATTTTTTTTTTCTTTGACAAGGTAGTCAGTAATCAAACTCTGTGATGGCACTAGTTCTTTGTAGAGTTCTCTGTAGCCAGACATACAAAATTTCAGATCACGTTGGAATTTTAAGGCGCGTTCTACATCATTATCATTTTGAATAAAAAAATTTGCCAATTTACCGGAAAGTTGAAGGCCTTCCCGAAGTAATTTTTCGTCCAGTGGAGTAACATCTTCTTCCGGTTCGCTATCTACTGTTTCCAAATCTTTAGTAATATCTACCATACTTTCAAAAATATCATCATCATTTAGGGCTTCGTCCACAAGCAATTCTTCTATATCATGCTCGCCAAAATCATCAAAACCTTCCCCACCTATTTCCTTAGCAATTGAAATAATTTCTGATGTTACTATTGCTCTATTTGATTCGTTTCCTTTTGATACGCATTCAGGCCAAGCAGCTTTCCAACATGCATTTAAAGTTTGTGATTTTATTTCGGCAATTGCTAATGCAACATGATTTACACAGTTCAAGATATTAAATTGTTTCCAAGCTTCAGTAACTGTTATTGTTTCGGATTCCAGTTTATCGAAAATGAATTGGAAAGTGAATTTTACATAATATTTTTTAAATGTTGAAATAATTCCCTGATCTAATGGTTGAATTAGGCTCGTTGTGTTTGGAGGGAAAAAAGCTACCTTTATATTTGGATGTTCTAAGATTGGATGACCTGGCGCATTGTCAAGAATTAATAAGATCTTAAATTCGAGACCCATCTCATTCATATAATTTTCAACTTCGGGTACGAAGCATTTATTGAACCATTCTGTGAAAATAGCCGTTGTTACCCAGGCCTTCTTGTTAGCCATCCAATGTACGGGCAGTGTATTTAAGTCTTTTCCTTTTAATGCACGTGGTTTTAAAGATCGATTTACAAGCAGCGGTTTTAACATTCGATCGCCAGATGCATTGCTGCACAGCAATAAAGTAACTCGATCTTTAGCAGCTTTAAAACCACTGGCAGTTTTTTCGGACTTTGCAATGTAAGTACGGGTTGGCATTTTTTTCCAAAACAATCCTGTTTCATCAGCATTGAAGACTTGATGAGCGCAATATTCTCCATCTTTAATAATTTTAGCTAACTTTTCAGGATATTTTCTAGCAGCTTCTTCATCTGCAGAAGCCACCTCACCTTTTATTTTTAGATTATGAAAAGAATGTCTTTTATAAAACCAGTTAACCACCCTGTGCTGGCAGAGAATTGTGGATTACTTTCACGTGAAGATGTAGATGGCTCTGATTCTTTTAACTCCTTGTAAAATTTAAGGGCTTTCATCTTGATTAAATGTCCATCTAACGGAATTCTTTTTGAGTTAAATCTTCAATCCAAATTACGAGAGCCTTTTCAGTTTTTTCTATTAAAGTGTCTCTTGAATATGATGAAATTTTAGAACTCAAATTTGTACCAGATCTGACTGATTTTCTTATTGCCGCTTCATTTTTTTTTTTTATTGCTCTTATAGTAGATTCGCCTAAATGAAAACGTTTACCTACTGCTGTTGATCTTTCTCTTTTCGCCAAGCAATCGAGAATTTTAATTTTGGTTTCTAGCGAAATTGCACTTCTTTTTTTTGTTTTTTAATATTGTCACACATTTTCTTTAAGAGGACTAAAAAATTATAGAGAAAACTTAATGTACAATTACACACTAAAAAAAAAAAATCAAAAAAACTTACAATTCACTTGAGTAAATTTATCTTCCGGTTTTCGGTAGTAACCTTTTTCACAAAGTTTTGTTTTCTAATGTTTTCTAATATGCAAGCTTTTTAATTAGTTTCATAAAAAAAACAAAATGCAATGCAAAATGCAGCATAAAAACACGCAATTTTAGCATTTTAGCCGGATATTTTTGTTTTTGTCTTTTTTGTTTTTAAGAACAAATCAAGAGAAAACATGTCAATAAAAGAAAAAAAAAGTTCAAGGTATAAATTTGCATATAAAGGAGAAATTCTTTCATTGTATTGATTGCGTAATAGTAGAGTTGTAGTTGTTATTCTTATTCCTTTTCAGAAAAAGTGAATCACAAAAAAGAATTAAATATGAATAAAAATTTTTTGTATTGATTGCGTAATAGTAGAGTTGTAGTTGTTATTCTTATTCGTTTTCAGAAAAAGTGAATCACCAAAAGAATTAAATATGAATAAAAAATTTTTTTTTTTTCTTGCCATAAAAAAACCGCATAACTCTAAAATCGCATAAAAAAAAAAACCGCATAAAAAGAGAACCAAGTGTATACTGTAAAATATTTAGTTTGCTATTTGCCTTTCAGACAGACAACAAACAAAATTTTAAAAATTTTCAAAAACAGATAAAAAAACACTTAAAATACCACTGATTAATTTTGCCAAAGACATCGCAATGTGTAAAAACATATTTGCAGTACATAATAACCAAAAAAAAAAAAAAAAATGTAAGTACTAAAATATAAAAAAAAAACAAAAGTTATATATTGAATTAATTAAGGATTACTGGAGGGAAATATAAAACAGGCTAAGATAATACTCATAATATTAATTTCATATTGGTAGGCTACTCATTTTTGGCATGATTTTGAAAACACGCCAAATTGATATGTTGTGGCCAGTATAATGTTTTAGTAATGTACAGAATTAAAGGTACTTAAGTATTATTGCAACCTATTGGTGACATTATACCAATTGAAGCACATGATTGCCAATTCAACGCATACAAAGTTGGGATTGCCAAAGTGGTGAGTTGTCTTGAACGTTGGCGATTGTGCAATGATACGCAAGTACTAAATTAAAAAATTATCCAAAGTATATATATCCCAAGCATAAAAATAAATTGAAAAATGAAGTACAATATTAACATTAACTGACATAAAAAGTACTGAACTAACTCTTATCAATGCAAAAGCATAATTTGAAAAAATAAGGTACTTACACATAACCGCAACCTATTGGCGACGTTATCTGAAATGTAGTACATCACTCACAATTCAGCATATATATGACATGTGAAATCGGGGTTGCCAACTTGGCAAGTTATTTTGAACGTTGGAGATTGTTAGGATAGTACATAAGTAATAAAAATAATTTATCTTACGACTACCTGCTTCCTCAATATACTCATCTTTGGCATGATTTTGAAATCACGCCAAATTGGTATGTTGCGACCAGTCTGTTATAGTAATGTACAGAATTAGAGGTACTTATGTATTATCGCAACCTATTGGTGACATTATACCAATTGAAGCACATGATTGCCAATTCAACACATACAAAGTTGGGATTGCCAAAGTGGCGAGTTGTCTTGAACAGCAATACGTAAATACTAAATAAAAAAATTATCCAAAGTATATATATCCCGAGCATAAAAATAAATTGAAAAATGAAGTACAATACTAACATTAACTGACATAAAAAGAACTGAACTGACTTTATCAATGCAAAAGCATAATTTGAAAAAATAAGGTACTTACATATAACCGCAACTTATTGGCGACATTATATGAAACAAAGCACATGACTCACAATTCAGCATATATATGACGTGCGAAATCGGGGTTCCAACTTCGCAAGTTATTTTGAACGTTGGCGATTGTTAGGATAGTACATAAGTACCAAAAATAATTTTATCTTACGACTACCTGCTTCCTCAACAGGTATTTAAGCCATTTGTCTGTTTTGCTCATTCTCTGATGCCTATTCCAGTTTGATATGTAATTACTACTAACACTGCTTTCTCTTGGGCAGTATAATTACCCAAGTTTGATTTTCTGCAAGGCAATTTTATACACTGAAGACAATGGTATACCATTAAAGGTTAAAATAAAGACATAAAATTTCAAAATATTATTAATTTCATACTATCTAAAACAGATAACGAAAACGGAAATACTATACTTATGTTAATCACGGTAATAAGAACTGAAATACCATAATCAATAAGAAGTTTTAGTTTGTCAAAATTATAACCTTCGCATTCTAAAGAAATAAATAAATTCTCCGAAAAAATACTGAAATTGTAAGTTGTAATTTTTAAGCAAAATCACACACATAAACATCTCGCGATACCTAAATGTTGCCAAAACAACAAAACAAAATTTTAGTTGTTGAAAGTAAAATCCTTAAAAAAATGATTTATTCGAAAAATAATCCTAATTAAATATCAAAGAATAGAAAAATTGAATAAATATTCCAACCGATTAACATAGCTACAGTAAAAATATGTAATAATCTTGAAAAACTGCATGTAAAGTATAAATTGTCCACTTAGTGAGAAACGTGACATATGACGTCATAACACTGGAAAATCACTTAAAAATTAAATTTTAAAAAATTAGGAAAGAATTATGAACGCCAAACCTATTTAAGAACCTTCCTCGTGTCATTTTGTGCACGTGTACCAAATTTCTCGTTATTTGGTTGTCTGGATCTTGAGTTATGACGGAACAGACAACAAATGTCTTATATATAGAGAGATTAAAAGAGTAGAATGCCAGGATAGATGTTGTCCTTGTCACTTGATTGAGGTTCAAAATTACACGGTCTGTTGTCAATGACCCACTAGTAGTTTCAAAGTGCAAGGTAAATAAACAATTAATCAATCCACCTCCAATCCCATTTTCTTAGATAAGGACAATCTAGTTGACTAGACTCCATAGTTAGTCTCTGTAACAACTAAATTACACTTTCCTTTGGAACCGCCAAGCCACTGTAATAAACACATCCTCAGATTGTTCATCTGGTTGTCCTCTAATCCTTGTAAATTTTGACTCTCCCCCCCACACACTTTTTTTTTTAGTTTCAGACTGTCATGTTAATTCCCTGTTTGATAGCATCAAAGGTCAATCAAACAGGTTTTATGTCATTCCTCCTCCCTACAGGATTACTCTCATGTCCTGCACCTATGCATATTGAGTGCCACTTTTTCTTTAACCCAACTTAACCTAGGCTTGATCTTAATGGAATCCAATACCACCCCAAATTAAAATATTGGTGTACGACCATATGGTGATGCACAAAGGAACAGTTGAGTAACTTTTCATTTGTTTCTCAATTCTTGCTGGTCAAACACAAAAATGTGTCCAAATGACCCTTGTTTTCATCTTTGAGGAATACTGAAGCTATACTTATGCAAAGCAAGTGTATGAAAAAGAAATTTTAGTTATTTTTTCAAAATGATATTCTGTTTTCTCGTTATATAGTACTTATTGATGCCATTACAGGCTCCCACTATGTGCATCACACATAATGCTGAAATACTAATCATTTGGATATCCCATCTCAATGTACACAGTGAAAATTTCTTATGGCTTGGATTTCTTCTTTATGGTGTTGCTTTTTTGAATGGCCAGCAATATAGATATTGGAAATAAAGAACTTTTCACATTTTTTAAAAATAAACTGAAGTTTTCATAAGTAGGATTGATTTATACACTAATTTATGAATTCAAATTAGGAACCTACAAAATATTAAATGGAATAAAAATCTTATTGTGCAGAATTATATTTAAATCAACAGTGATCTGGTACTTAGCTTCATGGGATCTTTTTTCAAGAAAATATGCCTACAATATAAAACTGTGAGGTAGTTCTATTAAAATACTCTCAGGTAATTCAATATGCTTAAAAAAAATTTTTATTTATTTATTTGTATTATTATTTTCAATTCATCTGTGTATTCTACCAAAAAATGTGTTGGGCTCTGTTAGAGTAATTGTGTTCTGAAATAACATTAACTTTCAATGTAAAAGAAATTATACTTCTCTGTTCAATAATTTTACTAATTAATTTTTATTTTAAAATTAAATTCTTTATATTATTTATTATTATTGAGTTGATGATAAATAAAATTTGATGTCATGTAATTTTTGAAGGGGTTTATCATTAAAAACGACAGGTATAATATTTATTGCTCTCCACAAAATTGTGTGGGAATGTTTTTTACATATATCTATTATCAATCTTTTTCCCCTTGGCTATTTTTCTCAAACAGTTGCTTTGTTTTTTAATGTATTTAACTGGAAAAAAATGGCAGATACATTAAATGTTTTAATTGTTTTTCTTTCAGCTTCCAACCATTATTAATAGTGAATTCCCAACAAATGGTAAATGTGGAATCTTTGGTCACAGGTATGTTTAAGAAATTTTTTTTTCAAAAAATTGTTATCAGCAATGCAATATTAAATTTTTAATAGAGTAAACATAATATATTCTTTTTAAATGTTTTCTACTAATTTTTCTGAATATTTTATCATATAATTTATAGCTACTAATAGCTCTTTTCATTAGGTATAACTAGCAAAAACTAATTTTTTAATAGAATCTTGTCAGTTCTTTTCTACTTCAGTTATCTAGAACAGTGCTCCTCAACCTTTCTATTGCCGCGGACTAGTCAATGATAATTTTACTGTGGCCCAATGAAGAAGTGGATGTTGATTGTTTATATTATAGATTGCTTTCATTTAATAATTTTAGTTTAATTGTATTTAAATGGGCCTTCAGAATAAAATACAGTTACACCAAGAAATTAGTATTAAGTTATTTAACATGGTGTATAAAATGATTACCATAAAACCCTAGAGAAATACACCACAGTATATAAAATGAAAATAATTTAATATTCCTTGTGCGGCCGGCACTATTTCGCCCACGGACCAGTACCAGTCCGCAGACCGGGGGTTGCGGATCATTGATCTAGAACACATGTCTATAGACCTTCATATGCAGTTCAAATTTACACAAAATAGTACCATAAAATGCAGCCTCCCAAATAGATTTATGGTAACTAATATTATTTCTTGCAGCAACAACCTAATTCCCCTTTTACTTGCTAAACAATTTCTAATTACTAATTTTTATGAGAAGACTTCCATTTAATATATCTATTAAAAAATAGAAATGTTTAAATATATGAAAATTACTTTTTTAAACGTATACCTAATACATCAAGATGTTATCAATTGAAAAATAACATGGAAAAAGTTTTAAAGGTTTTTTTTAATAGCTTATAGCATAAATGCATTTTAATGTAAAATATTTGTTGAAATAAGAAAAAAAAAATTTATGAGAAAGACATTTTTATTAATAATTTAAATGTGAAATTATGATATAAAATTTTTATTAAGTAAAAGTATTGTAAAATTGCATCTAATAAAATATTTTAAAGCAAAGTAAAAACCGTTAATTTTAAAAAAAAAATTCAAAAGAAAATACTTCTTTTTGTAAAACATGGATAAAATAATATTTTGAATCAGTCATAGTATGGGTCTGGAATTAAAATCTCATCTTTTTTATATAATTTTCTTTTAACTATGATTAATAAGATACATAAATATTCCAAGAACAAACTACTTTTGTTGATCAGTTCTGAACCATACTTCATAGCTATAATTACTTAAAGTTACCTGTTTTGGTTTCTGTCCTCCACAATCAAATAGAGTAGTGAGCAGCACCATTTATTGGGAGAAGGCATTTATCACATACCAGATGTTCTTAAAACTTAAATAATTTTAAATTTCTACATGAAGTACACAAATGGATTATCAAATTTTTTTGTTGATGGTGATGGTTAAAATGAAAATTCATCTTAACTATTTAATAATAACTATCATGAAATTTTGAAAATTCTTTTAATGTAACTTCTTTCAATATAAAAGTTTTAATGGTCATAATTTTGAGTTCTTTGATTAATGTGGTAATAAAATCATATGAATGAAATGCTTATGTTAATAATTAACTTATAGCAACTTTCATTATAAAACTTTATTGTTATCTTAGAAACATTACTTATTGTACACCTTTTTAAAATCAACATTTATAAATTTTCTCTGTTGAATTTTAATTTTTGTTCCTTTTTTGTGATATGTTTAACTGCATTGCTTAAAATTACATCAATGAGAAAAAAGATTGAAAACTTATGTACTTTAATTATTGAAAGTGTATACAGACCTAGTTTTGTAATTAAATAAAAATGGTAAGCAATCCTCTGCTGTAAAGTTTCAATATTTCAAAATGTACTCTTAAATTTGATTTTTCTAAAGCTATATATATATATAATATATTCTGTGTATTACTTCATAAAAATACAGAAATACACCTTGTAGGATAGTGGTAAATTTCAAGACAGTTTTGAGACAATTATTTTAATTAACATTTAATCATACAATGCTATTTCATATAAATTTATGCAAATAGTACACTCTTGTAATCTCTTGCATTACAAGAAAAAGTACATATCCAATCACTGTCTTTTCAAAACTCATTTTCCAACAAAAAGAAAAATTAGTAATTGTTCTTAGCAGGAATCTTTACTGCCATAAGAACAAAACAAGTTTAATTAAATACTTGTTTGATGTGATATATATTTTCAGTATGGGAGGCCATGGTGCTCTTACAATTGCACTAAAAAATCCTGAAAAATATACCAGTATTTCTGCATTTGCTCCCATATGTAATCCATCAGAAGGCCTTTGGGGACAAAAAGCATTAAGTGGATATTTAGGTCCTGATCGCTCAATTTGGGCTAATTATGATGCTACTTTACTGGCAAAATCTTACAGTGGTAAAGAAATAACTATGCTTATTGATCAGGTAATTTTATATTTGCTTAAAAAGTTCATAAGTATAACTGTTCTATACTTCTGTTGGCAATTTGATTTAACCTCTATGTCTGAAATGAGTAATTATAAATAAATGTAAATAATGATGGGTTTTTTTACACTTGTCATTAAAATCAGATTGCTAGATGTCCCAGGAAAATTGCCGATATCTCCTTATTTTACTTTAAATAAAATCAAGTTTAGGGATACATTATTATTATCCATACAACTATAATGTATTCTTTAACTGAAGGGAGTCAAATGTTCCAAATTTGTATAAAAAGATTATCTTCTAATCAGAATTCATAGAAAGAAAACAACATAGAATAAAGTTTTTTTGAAGTGATAACTTCTATAGGCACATTTTGCTGGTGAGTGAACTTGAATAAACATCATGCTTGGATTTGAAACGCTCATTCGGCTTTTTCGATCTTTAGTCGGAAAACAAGGTCCTCCACGACATACACACCCTGAAAAGAAAAGGAGGGACGTTTTCCATCCTCCCCCGCTTCTCCAAAAAGACATGGAGCATGGTAGTTTGCCCCCTCCCACACACACCAATATGTCATAAAAGTATAGTTCCTAGCTTCAACCTAAGTGGGTTCCCCCCTTTCTAAAAAATGAATGGGGGATTCTTTCTAATCCTAGTTGAAGCATGAAAATGAAACATGTAATATTTTTAAAAAATAGACTTAGAGAGAGAAAGAGAAATCCAACACTAAAATTAAACAAAATTAGAAAAATGACAAATTTTTATAGAACTAAGTAAATAGTATATTTATCATTAGCAATGCTGCAGTGAATTTAAGAATAAAAATCTATTTTTCTAAGCGAATCAGAATAGCAATGAACAAAGTTCTATTAATCACATTACTTAAATATACTTTGAGTCTAAAAAGAAAATTAAAACAATTAACTAATTTAAATACAAGAAAACAAAGTATAATTAAGAAGACTTAACTTGCAGCAGCACCGGATATATTTGGACAAAGCTCCCATACACAATGACAAAAGAGCTAGTATAAGCCAGAGAGTATGTGATATAAATGTTCTGATTAAATCCCTTTTTAAAGGTTTTGACTTAGATTCCTCTCTTCCCAATCAACTACCTGTCTTACTATCAGGTCTTCTGAACAAATTACCTATTATTTTAAGTGGGAATTTTAAAGTAGGTTTTTCAAAAGACAAATCAAAACCTTTAGTTGATTTTTTTCAATCAAAATTCAATTTAATTATGTCAAATGATCCAAATGAAAACACAAGGAAATACGGAACAATGCTTGATAAAGTTTTTTTTTTATAGATATTTAAATAAAATTTTGAAAGTATTTATAACCTATTTCAGATACCATAAACCTATTGTTTCCTTCTTAGAATACAATTAGTTCACAAAAATATTACTTTATGAGTGTAGACATATGAATAAATAATTTTATATGGCAAGACTAATATCCCCTTGTTTTTTATTCACCGAACTAATCCCTGAAATAACATTACAAAATTTGAAGTTATCACTTCTATCGTGTGGTCATAAGCTCACACACTTTTTTTAACAATGATATAAAGAGAAATGTGTACTTGTAATTTTATATTTCTAAAAAAATGAAACATGTGGATCAAATTGCAATTTTGTATTTCTTTTTTGAAGATGCAGATTAAAATTTCTCTTTGTGATAAATTTAAGACATCCGATTACATCTTCCCTATTCATTGATTGAATCATTGAAATGTATGTATTCATCACATTCTAATAATTGTATCAATTATAGCAACTGGTTATTATGTATGTTTTAACTAATAAAATATATACTTTGTAATTTTGTGTTATCAATGGGTGATTGCATTTACAGCATATTTAAGTAAAAGATAATTGATCTTTGTAATAATGGAAATTTTAGTATAGTTCTATGAAAGGAAATATGTTTAGTTTACATTTGTTTGAACTTGTGTTTTAATAGGGTACAGAAGATACTTATTTAGAAAAAGATCTTTTGATACAAAATTTCATCACCGCTTGCAAGAATACAAAGATTAAGCTGGAAGCACGTATGCAAGAGGTATGGATATAATATTTAAAAAAATATTTACTGATACATTGCAAAAAAATTCAAAAAGAATTTGTATGAACGATCTACAAAAATAAGGTCTTAAAAATTTTACCATAACAAAGTAAATATTTTGTTTCAAATTTTTTTAAGCTTTAATGCTACTATGAAAGTACATACTTCACTTATGTTTTAAATTGTTAAAATTCCCTTTCTTTTAAATGAGAATTAAATTATTAATCTCATTTACAAACATTTTTTTTTTAATTGAAAGCTAAATATATTTTAGTATTACTTTAAAAGTAAATAAACCATAAGATGCTATGATTGTTTTTTAAAACCTATAATATACTATAATTTTAAGGAATGAGTAGAATAACATTTTATTAGTTTATAAATGAATAAAATATTATAAATTAATCTGACATGGTTTTTTAAAAATTTTTCTTCTGTTGAATTTTATTTTTGTCTATATTTAAAAATTATTACTTTATTAAAATGATATAGAGTAGTGTGAGAGAGAGAGAGAAAAATTCAACATTTTTTAATTTTCTCTCTAATATAATATAATTTACATATTAGGTTTCCATTAGGTTGTTTCATCGCATTGGTTAGTTCAAATCACAGAATGTTATAAAGTATAGAGATTTCAATGAAATTTTATATAAAAAAGAATAAAATTGATCAACAAAGAATTTTTAACTGTTGAGGATGCAAAGAAAAAGATTATAACATATTTTTAACTATACTTAAGGATGTATTAGTGTCACACACAGTTTAGCAATTCATAACTATTTTGAAAGCTTATGGTTGTATCAGTCACAGTATTTGCAGCATTCTGAAAACATATATATTGATAAATTCTCACATTAAAGTGATGAGTGAATTTTTTTAATGTCTGAAGTTGTGTGAAAAAATATTTATTTTTATTTCATTTACATTTATTTAAATTATTTTATTTCTAGGATTATGACCATAGTTTTTTCTTTATTTCAACATTCCTTGAAGATCATTTTGATCATCATGCCAAGTATTTGTGCCAATAATATATTTACAAAATATGTTTTGTAGAATTATTGCAATCATTATTTTGAAATTTTTTTAATCTCAAATTTATTAAAATCGTACTAATTTAATCTTATGAATAATTCTGAATTGAGCGCTTAAGCTAAAGTTATTTATAATGATAGTTTTAATTGAGAATATCATTCATAAAACTTATTCAGATGTATTTCCATTTGATTTTTTTTTCTTAATTCATTTCTAGCTTGTTGTCAAATGTTTTATTGTATAAAAGTTCCCCTTGATTGTTTGAACAAAGCTTATGTTAGTTACAATTGAAAGGATGAAAAATTCTTATTCTTGTCCAAAGTTATTTTTAAAGATTTCAAATAGTTTTTGATTTATGAAAATAAAGATACATATTTTTTTAATCTTTTTGCATTTTATTTACATGATTTAAAAATCCCGCAAACAGCCAGTGCCATTTCTATGAATGATGTAAACTAGTACATCTTTTTTGTGGTTGTTTTTAAATGAGGTAACATGCTTTATGTCACCTTTAAAGTACCTACCAATGTCTGTATATATATAAAAATTAAAATCTATTATTTATAAAACAGTGTGAAACAAATAATTCAACTAAGATAAACAAAAATTATAATAGAAAATTGTGCTGAATGTACTTTTCTTAAGAACTCAATGTGTTACACCAAGATAAATTATTATTTATTTATTTTTTTGTGATAGAACAAAATTAAAGAGAAAAGTTATTGATGTAAATGTCTCTAAAGTAAAGAAATAGTGGGCAATAGAGGATATATATTATATATATGTTATGTTTGTTCTAGATTTGAATTATTAAACAACAACAATTTCATAAGTGTAACAAAATAATTGCTCTTGATTTAATGTAAATTGCTTAAATGTAATGTTACAATTATTTGGTATGCTATTGCATATTACACTAAGGATGTAGTCTTATTATTAATTTGAAAAGGTATGCAAATTTTGGAAAATTTTAACAAGATTGGATTCTAGGATTTAATTATTTTATCAATTTTATTTTTTAATTTGCATTAAATATAATTACTTAATATTTAGTACTTAAATATTCTCTTAATATAAGGTATCTAAAAGTTTGGGTTCTATGGTCACCCATTACAACCAAATCATGTAGTTAAAATTTTCCCATTTGAAATGCATTCTACTATCCCTCTCATCTGTGTTCAGCATGATTTCACCCTGGCATACAATTTAACTGAGTGTACAGACATTTTATTTCAAGGTAGTCTTATTTGGTCCACATAATGGAAAAACATGACATTTCAACAATAATGCTTTAATATTTAATTTTATCAGTATTTAGGTAAAACATCTACCAAGACTTAAGAAATGCTACGGAAGGTGTATATAGTGATTCTACACACAGCAGGGGTACTCAACCTTTTTTCCCACCGGGCTACATATTCTTACTACTACAGCTATGAGGATTAATGGGGTGAGGGGAGGATGCTATATTTAAAATGTGAAAAATTGATAAAAAATATTAAAACTTATTTTTGGTTTTTATTTTAATACTATGGTAATCTCTCTACAAAACACACTCATGAAAAAAATTGGTTTTATGCATTTTTTACTCAGTTATGAGTAATTTTGATTTCCTTTTATTTATGATTGAGCTCCTTGTTTACATTTTAGTCATACAACCAAAGATTTATTTTTACTTGAAATATCAATAACATGATGACAGAAAATAGTTTTTACTAAATTCCAGACTAATATCAGTATTATTTGTTTAAAATTCGTTCAGACTTGCATGTACATTTTTGTTTTACTTAAAAAAATAGCTATTCTCAGAACGAAAGATCATTTCGGATTTTAATAATTGGAAAAGAAAAAGTAAGGATCTTGTAACAGCCAAATATAGAAATACTAAAAGGAAAAATATGTAATCTGAAAATAGTATGAAATGATGGCAGAAATTGTCTAAAACTGTGCCGACTTTTGTTGAAAAGAACTTCAATACTGAAATCTTACAGCAAGGTCGATCATCTTTCCAACCTGTAGTAAATTATGATTTTATGTACAAGCTATGTTTTCTGAATTATTGCAGGAAGTTTATAGCAAAAAATGTTCACTGTGTTGCTAATGATCTTTTATGCAAGTCTTGTATGACAATCATGGAACTGTCTTCAGAAATGCATTAATTCGTTAGTGGTTTTATAATTTCTTAATGCACTGTATTACAAAATAACTTTAATTGCAAAGTAATTAAAAATTTTAATGTCTGGCCATCTCTTGTACCTGAATCTGATTTTATTAAATCTTTCAAAAGATTCAAATCAATAATGGCGATGATAGCTGAGTTTGCAACTGGCAGTGTTCCAATGGAGCCACTTCAACATAACGATTGTCACCCAGGGCTCAAAATCATTAAGTTGGAGTTTACCTAAATCATAATTACGAATACAATATTTTGTAAAGCCATTCTCATTTCACTTTCTTGTTAAAAGTATATTTGGCAAACCCTATATTTTGGCAGATTTATTTGCAATTTCTAGAAAAAGAATGACTCTGAAAACTATTTGCATAGTTTCTAAAAAATAACACTATTTACCTTCACTTGAACTGCATCCTAACTGACCAACTTTTGTCGAATTGTCAGACACATGAGGCTATGCATTGTCCTGATGAAGTATGGCACTCTTCTGATTCTTGACACTTCTGTTCAATTGCTGTATTTAATTTGTCCAATTGAAAACAATACTCCTAATTTATCATCTCGATATTTGGTAAAAACTCATAATGCAAGATTCTTGTACAATCTCACTAGACACAGAACGTGACCTTCGGAGTGGCTAAAGGTGGTTCATTCTGCCATCCCTAAGATTTTTTTCTCTCAACATTACTATAAATTATCCATTTTTCACTCCTTCAAAAATCGTGTTTGTTAATTTATAGAGCGAATCACAAATAAAAAAATGCAATTGTCAAACGTTTCTCATTTAAATCTTGGGGAATCCATACATCAAAGTGGTTTATGAGGCCAAACATCACAAAATGCTCACAGATGGTGGATTTTGATATTTGTAACGTTATTCTGGAAAAGTGTTTTAATCTAATCTTCATCTGTGGTGGAGGGCCGACCTGAGCATTCTCGATCTTCTGAGTTAACATTACCAGCTTGACATCTTGCAAACTACTTCTACACATTTCTTTCAGCTGCAGCATTTTCATCAAAAACAGTGCATATCATTTGCCTGAAGTATTATCTTAGAATTTGTATGCATGTCACTTGTTTTCACTTATTCTGATATATTCAGAACTTATGCCACCTACAAAAAATCAGCACACACTTTCTGGACTATTCTCGTTTATGTGCTTTTTATGCTGAAATTTAATTATTTTGTATTCTTTGTACTTGCATTGTCAGCCTTATAAGACCCTGTAACAGCTATGGAGGTGCCAACTGGCTAATTGTCGCCTGATGACTGTTTCGAATACGAAAGAAATACTTCTTTGCCAAGGTATTTTGTGGTTTAATTATATTCCAGCTCAGCCTAGATTAAAGATACAAAACACTTTTCACACGGGCATCAAGCAACACAAGGCTCCTTAGAGAATTGTCAGATTATTTTTTTAACCGTATACTTTTCCAGGTTTTTTGCACTATGCAAGAGCGGCTTTTGACTTGGTTGTTCCCATCTCAAAGACTTCTCTCTGTATAGATTTTAACTCTATAACGTTGGCTACTGTTTAAGAGTGTTATTTTATTAAGAACTGGATCCATATTTATATTAATGGCACTGCAATGAATAACAGGGCAGGTGCTAGTATGTTCTTGAACATTTTTCAGCTGAAGGAGGCAGTTCGGCACCTTTATGAACATTTTAACACTGAGTTATATGCAATTTTGTTGGCCCTTAGAGCCAGTAAAAATATAACTAGTCAGAAAGTTCTATTTTTGAATTCTTGAGCTGCCATTGGTACAATCACAGGATATAATGTTGATCTTACAACCACTGAGTTTCAACATAAATTATTGATTAACTCTCTTATTAAGTCAGGAAGAGAAATCATCTTGCAAATGGATTCCCCAGCCATTGTGATCTTCCTAGCAATAAGCAGGCAGATGCATTTGGCAACCTGACATACATATATTTCTCTTAGAAACATAACACGGATTATTAGAGAGCATGTCTATAAAATCAGACTCTGTCATTACATTACAAAAATATTTACCACTATGGGAACAATTGGTCTCCAATAAATAAACATATGTGTCTGTACCAAAAACTACTGGTGCCATGTGTTTCAAATTTAAGATTGAACATGATTATTTACAGGCTATTTATTTGAACTTATTGACTCCTATGATTGTGTGTTACATACTTCTGTACCAATAATTGGAGGGCATCTTTTTCCCTGCCCCTATTTGGCGGGTATCCTTTCCTTGGATTTTTCTTATGACTCTTCCAACTACTGGGGCAATTTCTTTTATTTATTGGACTGCTAGGTGTTGTATGCTTGAGGGAGCAAAGTGCAGGTGTAATTTTAGAAAAATATAGTTAAATCCAATATTCTCCAAAAACTAAATTCAACAAGGTTTTACAAGTGCCTGTCAACATGCTTATCCAGTTAATAGATTTTATCTCAGGAAAATGAACTTGCTTTCTGCTTCCCTATTAAAATATGAACAGGTGTCACTTGAAGGACAGACTGTGAAGAATCACCATATGAAATATATCTTGTATACTTTTCTTTATTTGCAGCTGACGCTGCCTCAATAATATGTTAAATATTTGTTTTATTAAAAAAATGTTTTTTTATCTTTGAATTAACAATACAATAAATTTGTATATTTATGTGCACTATTTTGTTACTTTTTTTTTGAGAGTGCAAAACAATATTATTGCGAACCTCAAGGAGTATGGAATGACGATGAAAAATCCATTTCATATAACAAAGGTATAAAATGCACTTATCAACTTTTTATTTTTAGGTTCTATTTTTATCCTGCACAAAAATACTTTTATTGAAATTTCAAGAAAAGAATTAAAAGCATCTCATATCTTTTAATTAACTTAACTGCCTGTAAGGGTAGACTTTAACTTATAAATTAACTGAAACTTAAAATCATTTTATTTCAAGCATATACATGAAGAATTTCTAAAAGTATCAATATGTATTCTTACTAATCTCCTTACTTGTCTGAAATATTTAAAAATGGTACATTCAATTAATACACAGTATTAGTTGTATGAAAAATAATTTATTTTTACTAAAATTTAATAAATACAAAAAAAAAATGGTTTTGTAAAAAAAAAATTTCAAATTTTTTCAATATTTAATTTAAATCCCAATTCACACAACTTCGTTTTTTTTTAATGGTGATCTTTTTACTAAAGAATGAATTTTAAATGGTTTTGCATAAAATTCTTTATATTGTCATGCATTTTGTTTTCCTACTGCTATTACCATAAATTGTTACACACAATTATCTATCATATATAGTAAAATCTAAATTATAAAATATCAGAATTTTTAAAAAGCAAATATATATACAATAGTTAATTTTTTTAACACAAGAATAAGATGTAAAAAATTATTAAAATCATATTAAAAGTTTATGAATAAAATAAATCAAGATTCCTTTGAGTGAGAAAACAGTATTGTAGTGATATCTGCAATAATTCATAAAAAACAATATTTTGTGATGAAATATCTATTTGCAAAGAAAACAAATAGTTCATTACTTTTGTAACACGAGTCATGCTTGGTTAAACAAATATATAACCAAAAAGTTGCAGGGACTGATTTTTCAAAAAATGTCACAAAACTTTACATGCATGTAAAAGGTTAAGGTTCTCGTGTTAGCTGAAACAGTGCAATGTCAATCTCATTTAAAAATTACAAAGTATGTTAACTGTGTATAGTAAACTTTTGAGTCGGGCAGCTGAGAACATTTAATAATGAAGTTTTATACAAGTATGATTTGTATTTTAATGTATTGGAATCTTGAAATACACTGATGAAGTTAAATTGTTTAAAAACTATTAAAATGTATGTTATAGTTAATACATTTTCATATGCTAAGTTTAATTTTGTGAGGAACCAAAACATTTTACTAAATTTATTACAAAACAAAAGCATTCTCAAATGATATTATTTACAGTTAGATTGCAAATTAACGTTATATAATTTATAGCTACCATATAATTTATTTTTACCAGTATTATTCATAAACATCTGCATTGCATTATAGTGAATGTATATATGTATTATATTTTGCAGTAATCATTCTTGATGGGTTTTATAAGAAAATTCATCCTTTAGATTTAAATTAGCATCTGAGGGCCTTTTTCTCTGTAGTTAGATTATAACTAGAGAGCAATTAAAATGTTTTTAATGGTATGTACACAGAAACTTTTTTTTGCCAGCTACAAAAATCACTGCTGGATAAATTAATTCCTGTCCTACTTCCAACATAAAAGGAAACTTCTTCACCCATTTGAAACTGATTGGTTAATTTGAATTCATCATCATAGAACTGAAAATGAGTTAAAGGGACACAGTACAATTCAATTGACAAGAATCGGTCAAAAAATCAAATCTAAATTTTTTAGCCTAAATTATTTGTAATATACTTTTCTATAACCTCATAAAATTTGAAAGCTCTAAACTTAAGAAACGCATAATTATGATAGCTTTTATGTTCGTTTTTATTCACATTCCTATGGCAAATCAAAACTTTAAACTTAATTAGGTGAGAAAGATAAAATAATTTATCTTCATTTAAAATGCTAAGTCTTTTTTTTCTACTGTGCCTAATGCTTTGCTTTTTTTTTTACCTATTGCTAATAGTACATATAACAAAAGTTGGTATTTTTCAATCAAAGCAATACTTATATTTTTAAAAATAATTGAACTCAGAATTTCTAGATTTTTTAAGGAATTTTCAGTAAGCATTCATAAAAAGTATTGCATGAATACCAATCATATTATCGCGCAAAACCCATACCGACTTTTGTTATGCATAGGTTGACCTACTTGTAAATTTTTGTAAGGGGGGGAGTAGCAGCATTTTCAAATCACTTCACAAATTATTAGTTTTCCCCTTAAAAAATTAAATGGCTAGCTTTTTATGAAATTTTGGGCACAAAATCTGTTTTATAAAGTATACACACACATACGAACCAACCAAAAAATTTTGAAAATACTTAAATTCAAAATTTTTGCGTAAATCATACCATGTCCCCTTAATAGACCTCAGTTTCAAAATATAGTCATAAGACAACATTGGACTCACTTTCACACTATGCAAGAGTTTATTTTTCTTTTTTAAATTAAAAAAATTCCTGCATCTGTATTTTTAATAATAAAAATTGCTCATTATTATAAATTTTAAATATTTGTTTTGAAAAAGGAAATATAAAATCCTATGAATGAAGGATTGATCCTAAACAAGTATTCATATTTATTATACACAAAGAATAATGTAATTGAATTGTGCTTAGATACTTAAATTAAAAATATTTAAAATATATTCCAATCTAAAGCTGATTGATAAATAACAACTACATTGAAAAAAAAACTTAATTTCAAACTTCAGATTCAAAAATCTTATCAATTATATGCTTTTTCCTGTCAGTTTCAAAAATATTTTTTGAATTATTTAAAAGACTGTATCTTTGAAAAAGTAATGATTTTGCAAATTGATATAATTCTATATCAAGTCTATTTAAATCTTTTATCTTCTGTAGCTCATCATCACTAATTTCGGATAATGTGAGGCTACTTCGTGTTTCATTGAATTGCTGAAATGGTTGAAGAAATTTCAGATGGAAAGTATTCTCAAATAAGTATTGAGTTAGTTTCTGATACTCACACAAACCAAAGAATGCCATTCTTTGTAAATTTTGTTTGGCACTGGCAAGCATCATGACTTCTCTTTGGCGTTTTGACATAACAGTTTGATTATAACAACCAACAAGGGTTAAATCAGCTAACATTCTTGTTTGACGATTAACAGCTAAATTAGATTTACAGTTCATGAATTGTTCTAAGGTGACATCACTCCAATCTTTTCCAGTAAAACATGGTGGCAATTCTTCATTAGTTGGAGATCTTCCTCCACACAAATGTCGAGCTGTCTTCCATGTTGCACCTCTTTGAACATGTTTATATTCACTTATGAAACGAGCGACTGGATCTCGCAATAAAGTAATGTAGAAATATCTAAAATATAATTGTTTCACTTTTAATAAGTTAAAATTTAGATTACAAATTGAAAAAAAAATATGGATTAAAGAATAGAATAATTTTTGCCCCCAAGATATAATTCAGGATATAATTTTTCCAAACTAGTTATATTTTAAAATAAAAATCAGGAGTATACAAAAGTATCTTAAACTTTATATAGATATTGTTTTATGGCAGTTATTAGAAGCATACAAAATTCCCAATTAGTATTATTAAATAAAAACAAAATACAGTGAAATACATTTAACACAAAAATGCTTAAGGTGAAATCTCGGTCAACACAAAATAATACAATGGTCCCGACAAACTACTACACATTTTTTTTCTATTAACATGAAACAAAAATCGCTTAACACAAAAAGATTTCCTTCTGGGAATGAACAAAATATGGAAAACCTCAGCCCCACAAATGAGATTTAAGAGGGCTGTGAAATAAAAAGGAGATGGTTTCATAGAAAGGAGGCTAACTTAGCTTTGAAATATCCTCAGAATAGGCTGTGACACAAGAAAATTTTGTTTATTTAAGCATCTTTCATCCTTAAAAACATCACACAAAAATTTCTGAAATGAGGAACATCATGAAAAAAGGTATGCACAGTTATTTAGATGCACATTCCATTGGTGAAATGAATGACAAAATGGAAAACATCGAACAAATGAGGACAATTTTTGATACTAAAGAAGACAATATAAAAAAAAAATTAGATTATTTTCCAAAAACTCTATAAATGTTTCATTTTTCAAAAAACTTGAAAATTTTGTATTAAATTTCATTAAGTTTTTGTAAATGTGTTTGTTTCATTGATTTTTATTAAATATATACATATCTATGTAAATTAAATGTGCTCTAATAAACTTAATTTTGTTGAATATACTGGGGGTTTTTGCTGTATAATTGAACACGAAAAAATATTTCAGTCCCCCTCAGTTTCAATGTTAAATAATTTTCAATGTAGTACTAATAGAGTTACAAAGTTTGTCATACCTTTTTTTATGAAGTGACTAATAGTTTGGTTATGAAGCTTATACATAACTCATATTTCTATATTCTACATGATAAACCATTGTCTTACATTTCTTAAAAATCAACAAAGTTATTTATGTGCTTAATTTTTAAATCTTTTTATTTTAAAAAAATTATTACCAATATATAGAAAATCAGCTTAAGTGTAGAATAGGAGCCCCTAGGATTAGGTGATGCTTATCTAGATGCCAGAATGAATTCAGTTCTTCATTACTTTGGCAATGTCCCCCCCCTCACTACATTAGGTAGTTTGGCAATGATCCTGCCCCTATTCTACACTTTAACTAGAAATTCTTCTATATTTATATTTACCTTTCTTTATAAAATAAAATCAAATTCAACCTCAAATTTAGTTTAAGATTATTGTTTTTTAACAAATTTACATAATAAAAATAAAGTTATGTACTTTTATATCAAACTCTGTTAATAAATCAATAAATTTACATGCGTTAAATTTTCTCCTGTGTTGAATTTTATTTTCATAGCTTATTGTAATCCAATAATTCATATGCTGATACTCTTAAGTATTTAAATTATACTAAAATTCATTTAACATTTACTAGCAAAAAATATGTCACAAACCAATTAATACCTTCTCTTGGATGATTCTTTTTCAGTTTGATCCATGGCACTATCCACACAATTTGTAAGTTCAGTCCAATCTGCATGCAAACCACATTTCCATCCAGTAGAATATCGACTAAAAAGCCATTGTCTATCTTCAGACTGAGGCCGAGAACATTTACATTTCTTCCGCCCTTTTTTGCAGGAACAAGGTCTTTCTAATGCTAAATTTTTAACTAAATGCCTTCCGAATGAAGTACCACCTGTTTTCTGAATGTGTAAGAAAACAACAACATCTGAGCCTTTGATATCAAACTCAAAATTTGGTTCCTTTACCATATCTTCAAATGATAATTTATTCATTCTATACGCATCAGATTTAGCGATGCTGGGATGAGATAAAAAAGATAGAGGTTTACCCATATTGTCAACAACATGTTTTAGGTTCAAATCATTCCAGTGATTAGACTGTGCTTGAGAATACGTCCAACTATTAAATGCGCAAACTTGCTCAGAACATAAATATCCTAATGATACAATTCCAAAGATGGTAACTGATAGACATACGATAAGAATATACTTAAAACGACAGTAATTCTGAAATACGTCCATGTTCAAGTACAATGCAAATTAGGAATTTAAACATGGTTCGCAGGTGCAAAATTCATATCAAAGTAAAATATTGTTGAACTCAAGCATCTATTTCCAAACAAAATATATTCGCTTTTTAGAGAAATAATCAGCGAACAATAACATCCTCATTAGATTTTCAAAGAACAGAAATGAAAGCTTACACGAGTATCAAATTAAAGAAAAATCGGAACTGTGTACATCTCATAAAATGACAAATTCATATACAAACCAAAACATTGCATATAGCTAAGGAATGAACATATTTAATCCTGCTCGTCCCCGCAAGCACGTCTCTCGGCTCCCTCAAAGGGAAAGAGCCTGTTTTTCATTGGTGCAGTGCATAACCATCCAATTATGAAGGGTTGTCTGCTTTGGCATGCAATCGCCTTTCAATACATTAATTGCAAAACAGCTTGAATATTTAATTTTTTCATTGGTATAAATCTTTATACAAAATTAATATATAAATCATGAACATATAATTTCGTAAATAAAGCATTAGTTATTTAATCTAATTATAAATGGTGATTAAATTAAAAATATTGAAATAATATATAATGCAAGTTTCACTATGCATATATTCTTTAAATATGAATAACTTCGTATTTTTTTTGCTAATATTTTATAAAACAAAATAAAAATTTTCGATTTGTTTAATTAGTTTAAGTTGAAAATAAGAAATATAATGTTTAAACAAATTAATACAATTTTGATTGTTCGTGATATTTAGCAAACTTATAACATTTTCTTTATACTTGAATCAGAAGAGTAAGATTTGCCCAAATTTTCACTATCTGATTGTTGTGATCAAATATTTATCTTTCTTTTTTTTACAATTAAAATGAAATACTCTATTTTTTTAATAAAATATTTGCATTAAGAGAGAAATTATTTTATGGAATTTATAACATAACTAGCCGTTACCGGCTCGCTTCACTGGGAATTTCATGATGTTGTATAAATATATACTGTTTTAATATATATATAAATTATTGCTATCTTGCATTAAGAATTCGCTATTGTATAGAAAAATATTTTTATAGCTGTAACTCTCACCTCTTGATATAAAAAGGACAGAAATTATAATTTCTATTGTCTAAAATATAGAAGTAGAAAAATTTTTTGCAGTCACTTAACCCAATAATCAAGTGGGTTTCCACAAAAACACTTTTCAGTAGATCTCTACTCCAAAAAATTTTAAGTCTATATCTAATAGAGCAAAAACGGAATTTTTATCTTCAATACCCCGTTGTGAGCATTCTTAGCGGATTTCAATTCAACAAAAAGGAAACACGCAAACCAAATTTTATTATAGTCCCAGTAGTTTGAAAACGGGAATTTTGTCTATCAATACGCCCCAATAACTACCCCGCTTCTCCCTGGAGTTGATTTCCGTAAAATCCATTCTTAGTGGAACTCTATTCAACTAAAGAAACGTGCTCAACATATTTCAAGTAAATGCGTTAAGTTCAAAAAGAGGAATTTTTCCATAACTCTCCTTAACCCCTCGCAACCAAACTCCTTTGGGGGGATTGGTTTTCGCAAAACTCTTTGTTAGAGGAACTCTATTCCAAGAAAAGGAACATACCTTCTAATTTTCAAGCAATTGGGTCTAATAGTTAGAAAACGGAAATATTTACCTATTACGCCCCTTAATCCTCCTCAGTGGCCTTTCCCTAAACTTATTTTATAGCGGATCTCTACTCCATGAAAGTAATCTGCTTATCAAATTTCAAGTCTGTACGTCTAATAGTTTAAAAATGGAAATAATTATTTATAACGCCCCTTAAGCCCCCACAACGCCTCTTAGGAAGCGATTTTCACAAAACCCATCTTATACCAGATCTGTGCTCAGTGAATGGAATCTTAAGCAATTTCAAGATTTTGCGTCTAATAGTTTAAAAAAGGAGATAATTACCTATTACGCCTCTTAATTCTCCGCAACGCCACTTGGGAGTTGATTTTCATAAAACCCATTTTGTAGCGGAACTTTACTCCAAAAAAAGGAATCCACTTATGAAATTTTAAGACTGTCCTTGGTCGAAAGTCCACCATATTGGTTTTATGCTCCAATACACTGCCCAACATATTCTTTTGATTTTGTCAATTTTCGGGAACAAAACCAATACAAAATTAATTATTGAATAAATAATAAAATTAATTATTAATAAAAAATACATAGTTAATTTTACGTAATATATACAAATGATTATACCCGATCGAAAAAAAATCAAGGGCTATAGGGGCGGTGATGTCCGGACCCCCCTTTTGTGTTCACAACTGATAAGGATACGTTGTTTTATATTGATTCTTATTAAATGGAATAAATTACATATATTTCCTTTAAAATTATGTTTAATGCAGTACCGTAAATCCCAACACCAAGAAAAAAATTAATGTAGACTAATAAAACTTCGGCAATACATTTGTCTAAGTAACACATTTAATTGATTAAAGTTTCAAGAACACAGGTTAATGCAAGAGAGAGAAGAGTCATTTCAAATGTGAAATGATGATTTCAAATGTGATTAAAATCCACCAGAATTTTAAATGCAAGTATACAAAGTGCATAAAATGGGCTGTACAAATCCCAGATATCGGTTTGTGGGATGTAATTGCATGCCTATTGCTCTTGCTTGGTCAATATAAGGTTGCTTAATTCTGGTTGTGGATGACGCTATCGTTGCCGTCCAACGATGTCCCGTTCATGCTCGATTCGAAAAAGATCTGAGGATCTAGCTGGTCAATGTAACACGTTGATATTCTATAGAGCATGTTGGGTTGCCACAGAGTGTGAGAGCACATGTTATCCTTTTGGAATATCCTGTAGTCCTTTATGATGTTTATAAGTAGCAGTGCAACAGTTTGAATCATCAGATTGATTTACAAGTTTGCAGTCAGGGTGTGTGAATTAAACTCCAGAGTGCTCCTGCAATCAAAGAAAATTCGCGCTAGACCATAACTCTAGTTGCACGTCCAGTGTCACTAGGCTGCGGAAAGGTTGTATGCAGGCGCTGACCTCCTGACCTTCTACTAATCAATATACAGCCATCCCAGCAATGACGTAACGTACATGTGCCGCCACTTCCACATCACGGGGAGGGCATGAATTGTTGGGAGCCATTAGGGGGCTGATGCCAAGTACGGCTTGGAGACAAAAACCTGACTTTGTAGCGGGCCCTAATATTATCCGTAACAACACTGTATCACTTGCACCAAGACAAAAACAACTTTGATGGGAGAACATATTACTATTCCGCTTTCCAATGATCTGTAGTGTTACATCACTGAAGTTGCAGTTATCAGTTATTTGGAGCAATGGTATGAACGTTAAAGAGTATCTGGCTGGCAGCTGCTTCTCAAACGATTGATTTGTTGCAGTTCACTGTGTAAAACGCAGGTGCTGAACACTTTCACATTCTGGTGCCGAAAAAATTGTAATTTCTGCTGTAGATGCACAGTTCATTAGGGATATAATTATATTTATCTTAAATTAACATATCAAAATTTTAGCATTTTTTATAAAACAAATTAAAACAAAAAACTCTAAAATTCACTAATACCTTTTTGAAATTTCTTTTTATTCCTTATAATAATATATGATTTTTAAAAATTATTATTCTATCTCAACTTAAGAAAAACTTTGTTAAAGCTCTTGAATAATTCAGTAAAACGCTTTTATCAGTGGCGTAACGGAGACTATTAGGGCCGTTCTGCAAAGTCAGCTTTGAGCTCCAAGCCGGATCTTACAATGGTTATGTACTTAGCACAGTGTTTCTCAAACTGTGGGGCGCTCCCCCTCCTGGGGAGCGCCGTAACCCTGCGAGGAGGGCACGAGCATATTGAAAATAAAAGGTTTAAGAAAATAATTTTTTGGAATGAAATAAAACAAAATGCTCTCTGACATAATAAAAAAACACGTTTACACTGATATAGTTTATTTTTATCCTCTGGTGATCATCAAAAATAAAAGATTCCACTTCAAACTCTCATTAGCTATCTTTGTTCCTATAACCAAACAAAAAAAGACATTTTGTTTGCTTTACTGTAATCCGACGATGAGAGATTTTTTATTACGTTTCTTTTAACCCCTAAAATACTACTTTTGATTATCATATAATTGACCTTTAAACTTACTGGTATGTTTCACTCCGTCTCTTTTTCTTTTAGGAAAGTTGTAAATCATATTTTTCTGTTGCTTTTTTTTCCATGTGAATGAGTTTTTGATATATGAATAAGCATACTGAGTACTTTGAAGGATTACTTGATCAAGATGTACTTTATGAGTATTCTGAAACATATAATGCATAATGAAAAACGTTTTACACAATTATTTTTTAGAACATGCTACACTTTCCCCAATGAACAATTTTGTGGTTTTGACTGCTGTTTTTGTATGACTTATTATGGTTTGTAAATGTAAATGAGCAGAATATAAAAAAATGGACATCTGTGATCTCTATTGAAGGGAGTTGAAACTGATCAAGCAATTGAAGAACCTGCTGAAATAATGCATATTAATCAAGATAGCGAAAGTAAATATGAGAAAGTGATAGACATGAAATGTTTGAGTTGAATTGAAATTTTCAAATGCTGCCTAAAGAACTCTATGAAGAAAACTATGTAGCCATAAATGTAGCACTTCGCCTTGTTAAAGAGACACAAGGAAGAAAAAGTTCAAAATGCTATTTGTAGAGCATCAAACGACAGCTAAACTACAATAACGTGAACAAAATATGACAGTTTTGTTGGAAATAACATTCCTGTTTTGTTTGCAAAAAGTGTCTGTGATTTATGTCTGTTTGATCACTATACCCGGGATAGCTCAATAACACACACCTCACACATGGACTGTAAAACACTCTTTATTTTTATTCACCTAAACACATAGTAACTAGAGATACACAGACAGCGGCGTCTGGCGCACGGTTTTTGCGACAAGCATGAACATTCTCCCCCGCGTTGACATGTAATACATTCAACAATAACACAAATTACAATAAAACATTAAATGATAAAATACTATAGGATTACGTAAAACAAATTAAGGTACATATGAAAATTCTAATACACAATATTCGGAGACAAAATTCAAACTGGCATAGGTAAAAGACAAACTCTTGAAATGGCTTTTATATTCTCCAAATTGTGTTTTTACCTTTACAACCCTTATTAGTGCATCACTGCCACTATAAATCTCAGTGATTCTCCCTAAAGGCCATTTAAAGGTTGGCACATTGTCTTCAATGTGAACTACCAAATCACCCACGTTAACATATTGTTTTTTAAATTGCCATTTATTGCGTTGTTGTAATTCACTAAGATAACATCTGTGCCACTTATTCCAAATTAGTTGTACTAGTCTGGTTATCCGTTGCCATTTTTAAGGGCATTCTCTTTTAATTCAATTAAATTGGGCTCGACTACTGAAGTCATAGACCTCCCTATCAAAAAGTGGGCTGGAGTTAAAGCGTTCAAGTCATCCGAATTGCTCGATAAAGGGCACACACACACAGTGGCCTGGAATTTAAAATTCCCTCTATTTGGATACAAACAGTTAAAAATTCCTCATAGGTTAAATTTGAGCCACTGACAACTCTCCTAAGATTGTACTTTATTGACTTAGCCGAAGCTTCCCAAAGACCACCAAAGGATGGCGCTCTAGGTGGTATAAACTTCCATTCTATACCCTCAGCAGATAAGAAACCTGCTAAATTATCATCTGAATCCTCAATAAGTTTTAGAAATCTCTTGAGCTCTTTATTGGCACCTACAAATGTTTTCCCATTATCGGAATACAATTTAGCACATTTACCTCTGCGACTAAAAAATCTTTTTAATGTAGCAATAAAAGCATCAGATGTAAGATCTGACACAATTTCTATGTGAATCGCTTTAGACACAAAACATACAAATACACAAATATAAATTTTATGCAAAATTCCTTTTCTTTGATTTTTGTACCTGATCATGAATGGGCCACAAAATTCCACACCAGAACAGTTGAACGGGTAATCTGGGACTACTCTATCACGGGGTAGATTACCCATTAGCTGTGAGAGGTAACAAGGGGTCGGCTTTTAAAACAGACAAGGCACTCATGCACTACTTTTCTGCATAATGAACGACCATTTAATGGCCAGAACTTTTCCCTTACATAGTGTAGAAGAGAAGAAGCACCAGTATGCAGATTCTTTCTATGGAAATGGACAATTATTTGAACAGTTAAATTATGATTTCCTGGTAAAATTGCAGGATGTTTATTAACATAAGGTAAATCTGAATTACTCAGCCGGCCTCCAACTCTCAATAATCCATCACTGTCTATAAAGGGGTTTAAATTTCTAAGTTTACTATTAGGTGAGACAACTCCTTTACTTTGTAAGCTCTTAATTTCAGCAAAAAAAACCTGTTCTTGGACCATTCTGATCAGTTTAGTTTCTGTGCTTGGTCTATATCTGTAGCAGAAAGGGGACCACTCAATGTTAGTTTACGTTTGTTTACATTATTACTAAATCTTATCACATAACTAAATATACGAACAATTTTCATATAACTATTACTTTTACGTAACAAAGTAGATAAAATAGAAGATACACAATTAGTTGAAACACAAACACTAGATGTAATTATATCAGAACTCGAACCAGTTTTCAGTTCCTTAGAATACTCGCATTCCTTAACTGGTGACAAACTTGTTTCTTCACTTGACAACTTACCTTTTTCAAGGAATTGTGGACCATGCCACCATAACCTTAAATTTGGAAGGTCACAAGGGCGCAATCCCCGAGACACAAGATCTGCTGGGTTGAGAACAGATGGCACATGGTTCCACTGGAATCCTTCAGTCAATTCTTGCACCTTGGTGACACGATTGGCCACGAAGGTTTTTAAACGATTGGCAGGTGTATTTAACCATGCCAATGCAATAGTTGAATCCGTATGTAGCACAATATCACTTATGTTTAACCTCAAGGTGGAGTGTATTTTCTTGACGAGTTGAGCTAATAAAACACAGGCACAAAGCTCGAGTCGAGGTATGGAAATAACTCGAATTGGTGCAACACGAGATTTGCTGGCAAGAATGCTCACTTTGGCAGCACCATTGTGAAGAAAACACTGTAGGTAAACGACCGCTCCGTAGGCCGCTTCAGATGCATCCGCAAATCCTTGGAGAACGATTCTAACATTATTGTCAGCCATAATAAATCTGTTAATTTTCACTTCCTCGATACATTTTAATGTTGTCACAAATTCTCTCCACTCGTTGGCAATTGAATTAGGTAACACATCATCCCAATCCAGTTTACATTGCCATAATTGCTGCAGAAACACCTTTGCTTTCGCAATCACTGGACCTAAGAAACCCAAAGGGTCGTATAGCTTAGCACACAATTACACTTAAAACTTCACGTTTTGTATATATATGTTTAGCTGAAACAGATACCTTAAACGCGAAACAATCTTCAAATGGCTTCCAACTAATTCCCAATGTCTTCACAGATAAGTCAATGTCAGTAGAAAATGAATGCTCGACGTCTGATGACAACGAACTATTTAATAACTCAGGAGAATTAGATGACCACTTATGAAGGTTCATTCCACAAGATTGCAGGGCGTCTTTCAGTTGCGATTGCAATTGTTGAACAGTCTCCAAATCCGGCGCTCCGCTCACAATATCATCCATGTAGGTATCGTATAACAGGGTTTCAGAAGCTAAAGGAAATTTCGATTTTTCATCCTTCTCCAACTGCTGCAGGGTTCTTATGGCAAGGAAGGGTGCGTTGGACAGCCCGTAAGTGACAGTCTTTAGTCGGTACGTTAAAATTTCTGCATCTAGTCCATGTTTCCATATAATGCGTTGCAAATCCTGCTGATAGGATTTATTAATATTTGCCTGTACATCTTTTGGATGTCAGTCGTAAAAGCAAATTTGTGTCTTCTAAAACGAGATATTGTCTCAAACACATCTTCCTTCACTTCACCTTTCAATAAAATGTCATTAAGGCTTATGCCTGTTGTGGTGGGGGATGAACCGTTAAAGACGATTCTTAGTTTAGTAGTCAGTTTTTCAGGGCGTAATACACCATGGTGGTGTATGTAGTAATGTGTGGGTGGTTCACTTGACTCAACTACCCTTTCCAAATGACCTAACTCCTCATACTCCTTCAAAAATTCCGCATACAACGATAAATAACTAGAATCCCTAGACAACCGTTTCCACAATGAATTAAGTCGCTTAATAGCAATATCTTTGGAGTTTCCTAAACAAGACGGATCTTTATTTAATGCCATCGATACTACATACCTACCCTCACAATTCCTCCTATGAGTGCACAAAATGATCCTCACACAAGGACACCTCTGTATCAACCTTAGGCTCTATGTGAACACCCTCAATTTCCCAGATTTTTTTCAGTGTTTTGTTTAAATCGTCATCAACAATTAATCCGCAATGAACGCGATTCTCTGTAACTTGTGTGATCTACACTTCCACTTACAACATAACCAAACACCGTATTTTGTAACACTAAATGCGAATTATTACAATAAAATTTTCCAGGCTTTAACAATTCGTAAAAGATTTCAGCACCAAGTAACATATCAATTCTATCTGATATATTAAATTTATCATCCGCTAAGGGCACAAACTCTGAAACATTAACATCTACATCAATCACCTTGTTTGGAATGAGATCTGTAATCTTATTAACTACTAATAACATTAACTCACTCTCAAAAGTTTTGGCTTTATTTGCAACTGAAGTTTTTACGCAATTTTTAACAACCATAGAAGCATCATTAACGCACGAAACCACTGTATTTATTTTCTCCATTTTCAGCTGCAACTTCTCAGCACATGCCCTCGTACATAAACAAGACTGCGATCCTACATCTAACAAG
The DNA here is from genome assembly GCA_019973935.1 of Trichonephila clavipes. NCBI lineage: Eukaryota > Metazoa > Arthropoda > Arachnida > Araneae > Nephilidae > Trichonephila > Trichonephila clavipes. Next base: position 242,125 of record BMAU01000063.1, read on the forward strand.
CATCTGACCTCCACCCATTGAGAGTATTTATTTTTAACAAAAGCGCGCGTACAGTACTCAAAAAACACATTCTTTAGTCTGCCTTTCTCAAACCCAGTCGCCACAAACTGTGATTGTGAATTTGCTTCTACTGATCCTTCAATCTGCCCTGGAACAAAAGTAGGAGCATCCAAATTTAAATTACTAGTGGGAGTGGGATTCCTCGTTTTGTCACGTGAAAAATGAATCAAGCTATTATGAGGTCTAAGGCAAAAACAATTTTTCTCTGAACGGCATTCCTTCAATCTATGAGGTAAAAAACAACGAAAACAAAGATTATTCCGTTTATCTACCTCTACTCTATCCTCAACTGACAGTTTCTTAAACTGATAACACTTAGAAAGGGGATGAAAATTATTACCCTTACATAGAACACAATTTGGTTTGGTTTCGGCCACGAAAACACTCGACGAGTTTCTCTCTTGACGCCAAGTGCTAACCGTCTGCAGTCTATTTCGCCCATCTGTTTTGACTCCACTCCCTGGATTTCTGCTCATTAAATCATTCGAAACCTTTCCTCTCGCGGATAAATAGACATCACATTCCCTCCCAAGCTGTTGAGGCTTGAAATATGTTTCTCCCTGTTTCGTTGCAATATGATTCATCGTATCTCTATCTAGCGTTTCAAATATTTTATCTGAAATTATTAGATCACACAAAGAGCAGAATTCATTAACTTTACGCAACTGACAATAAGAATCGAAAGTTGCACTTAAGCGGGAAGCAAACTGAACATAGTTTTCGGATGGTAGTTTACGAGCCTTTTTAAAGTTACTCAGGCATTCTTGAGGCGTCGGTTTAAACTCTCTTAATATTAATTCTTTAATTTTAACATAATTGCTTAAATCCTCTTGACTCACATATGTTAGCAAATTATTGACTCTTTCTCCTAAAATATTTAATAGAATTTCGGCTTTTAGCTCATCAGGCACGGATTTGATTTGAAATGCCTTTTCTAAAGAATGAAAAATAAATTAAAGGACTCTGACCTAACCGGTACTTGAATTGTCAAAGTTTTAATGCTCTTTACCAAACTTTCCAATTTATCAGTTATGGAGCTTGGTTCTCCGCTTTCAAGAGATTGAGAATTTTTTCGGATTCCTTCCTAACCTTCGCCAATTCTAATTGTTTTTCAATCTGAGATAATTTAATTTTTTCTAATTGAATTTCAGCCTCGCGCTCATTTTTCTCAGCCTCTTGTTTACTTTTCTCTAAAGCATTTTCAACAAGACTACGCACAAATTCAATATCATTTTTATAAACGGCACTTGATTCAATTAACTTTTTTAAATCTATTATTTTAGCTTTGCTAGGAATCTCCAAACCCATTTCCACAGAAACCGAGATAAGCTCGTCTTTCTTTAGATTTAATTTCAACGCCATTTTTAAACTTATTTTGTCACAACATCTACACAATATACACTATTTTCAACCAAAAAGCATTGGTAAGCACCTAAATTACACTATTGAGAATAGGAAAGTATACAAAAAACACACAACAAGAATATCACAATCAACACAAATCTACAAACACTAATTTCAACCATGATATCCGTTAAAACTATTCAACTATTAACACCAACTTTAGCGAACACAACCAAATAACTCCTAAAACCATCATTAAGAATAGAATCACTCACCTATTCAAAAATTTCACCCCCAAATACTCAACTAATAAAGCACAAAACCATAGTTGCTTGTTGAACTCCGGGAAAGTCGGACCAAAATGTTTGATCACTACACCCGGGATAGCTCAATAACACACACCTCACACATGGACTGTAAAACACTCTCTATTTTTATTCACCTAAACACATAGTAACTAAAGATACACAGACAGCGGCGTCTGGCGCACGGTTTTTGCGACAAGCATGAACAATGTCCTTTATAAAGGACACGCACATTTGGAACATTTTCTTTAGTTTTATTGGATTTTTTCTCAAATTATCAAAGAAAAATTTAAAAGTCCTTGAAAGTAGGGGTAAGTATATTTTCTCTTAATTAAATTATTCACTTGAATTGTGATTTTTATCATGCATAGTACAAAAAAATTATGAAATAAATTATAGTTTTAAAAAAAACTAAAAAAAGTAAAAAAAATAATAATATATATTACTTAAAAGTAACATATACAAAATTTATTACTTATCTTGTTAATTTGTACGGTTTATAATTATGATCGTATTGTAGCTTTAGCGCCCCAAAGTGCATTATTATTGCATTCAATACATTATTATTTGGGGGAGCACGATAAAAATTATGATTGAAAATTGGGTCACCAGTAGTGAAAGTTTGAGAGCCACTGACTTAGCATTAGTCAGGCTTTAGGTCCTCTAGAATCCTGTCCCCCCGCACTGTGGTGGTGTACGCGTTACGCCACTGACTTTTATATGCATCTTTGTATATAAGATTTAATGTACACAGTAAGATTTTCTATGTATATTTTTTTTCTAAACAAGACATAGGATCACTTGCGTTGCCAGCGCTGAGGGGGGCCTGTATCAAAATTCCTTCGGGAAAAAAATCCCTCCGGATGTTGACTAGTACAGACGTGTTTATCGGAGATCTTAGACATATACTAGCTAATATCAGGTTTTATAATCTATAAGGTTTTATCTCTAATAAGGTTTCTCAATATCAATATACTAGCACAAACCTAAAAAGGGTTCACCCTTATCAGGCAAAAAAAAAAAAAAAAAAAAAAAACTTTTAATAGCAACGTTTGTAAGGAAAGAGTTTCTCTCGCTAATATCGTTAGCGGAGTTACCTCCCCTCACCACACCCCACTAGAAAATAACACTGAAAAATCAAGAAATACCAAAAATAATAACAAAGAAATCCAAGGAATCCAAATTAATGAAGGTAATTCCTCTGACCTAGCTCAAGTAATTGAGATAGTCAATTTAATTTCCAAAATATTAAAGAAGATCCCCTGAAATATTGCAACTTCTACTCAAACTTAAAAAAGCTGAAAATGATAAAGCTAAGATCTACTTATATATATATATATATATATATATATATATATATATATATATATATATATATATATATATATATATATATATATATATATATATATATATATATATATACATATATATATATATATACATATATATATATATATATATATATATATATATATATATATATATATATATATATATATATATATATATATACTTGTAGAAGCTATGCTTGATAAAAAAAATTAATTTTCTTCACTTAATTTTTATTCTTTTTTCATAAAAAAAATTCTCTTTTGTTTTTATTCTTTTATTCTTAATATAGACCAGCTATCGCAAATTTTTTCTAAGTCCAATTTACTCTAAGCTCACTCTCATCATCCAATCAAAAGCCTCACTCCAACAGTCAAGCTCCTGCCACCCCATTGGTCTCTATAACTGAAACCACGCCTACCACCATCAGCCATGCCAACAACACCAGGCCAGTTTCATTACCAGATAGAGGACGGAGGGATAAGAGTTATCCCAGTTTCTTTCATCAAACATTCAAAATTCCTTCGGGGCCCTTTTACAGATATGGGAGCCCTGTTAGTGGGGCTGTAGTTACACATTTTGGGACCCCTGAAGCTTTGGGGCCCTGTATCATTGATACAGCGGTAATTACGCCCCTGCATAGGATGTAAACATTCTTTTCAATGAAAATGAGTGATTTCCGTTTTGCGCACTTTATATTTCAATATTTGAACCATATACAACTACAATTATACCAAAAATTATAACTGACATAGTTTAAATATTCATGCAACAATTAAAGTAGAATTTGCATTCAGACAATGATGAGGTGTCAAAATTTATGTTTTCCTTAATTCATTGTTTTCAAATAAAAGTTAATAAATATTTAAAAACATGTAAATGTATAAAAAAAAAAACCTCAAAAATTTTTTTAAATAATTATTATTACTGAAGGTTGAACATTATATCAACTGCAAAATTTTGAAGTGTGAAAATGTTGGAAAAAAAGAACATGTTTAACTTTGTGTTAATGTGTGTTAACTTTTCTCCTTGCAAAACAAGAATGAATGTTTTAATCAACACACACACACACACGATTTAGATTTTTTTCAGAGATTTTAGCCAAATTTTAAAAAAATGATACCATAAATTTAGATTTGCTCATAGACCATAGCCAATAAAAATATGATTAATAGCATTTGGTTAAGTTCAGAACTTAAAATAAGAATAAGTAGTAAAAAAATAGTGATTTTTTTAAAGTGATTTTTAAAAACAGAATAATTTTATTGGTAAACTTTTTGTTGCCAAATATCATATATAGCATACCACATACATATAATATCTAGATACTAAAGTATCATTGAATTTTGTGGATAGGATGCAAAAGTGAGAGCTTTTTATATATATGTTGTTATACTTAACTCTGTGTGTACCAATCATAATTCCTTTTTTTCTCTTGATTATTACAATTTAGAAATATCAGCAACTTTTTGAATTTTATTATAAAAAAGAGAGAAACATACTTTTCTACTTAATTTCTTAATATGCATATATTCATAAGAAAATAATATGCTTTTTAAATTTTTAAAATGACACTTTCTTCCTAAGCTCCATAATAATCAAATTTATATTATTTGAAGACTCCTACACACATTTCTTTGCATATTCTAAGAAAAAAATAAATTCTTAGTGCTCATCTTTGAATTTGTGTGTGTGACACTTTTTTTTTTGAAGTTATACTTCTTATTGCGCGTTTGGGAAAAAGGATGAGGGTAAATTTTTACGATGAGCGCGCACACCGTTTAATATTTTAACATACCACTTTTTTGGTGCTAAGGGACTGATATTTGGGGGATCGTAACAACTATTGTTATAAACCATCTGTTGGGACGCAACCCCACGGAGCATCCCCCTCTACAGCTTTTTGGCCAACATCTCGGCACTCGAGCCTGACAGTCCATTTGGACCTGGTCATTCGATCCCTCTTTATCTGCTCTTCCAGTTATTATAGTTTCATGCTCATAGGTTTATTTCTCTCTTCCATAGTTTTTAATTATTTTAAACTTTTCAAATTTGTTTAAATTCACAATATCTTGGCTCCTGTTCGGGTCTTGGACTTGAGATTTGAACCAACTGTTTCACTCGTCGAGACCCATCCAGTCATCTACTTTATTCCCATTGTGTATGCATGGGGAGGACTTAAGCACTAAAATATCATGCTCCGATGTTAATCCTATGGGGACTGGAAAAAATTTCACTTCCCCTAAGGAATTGAGATTGGGACTCTCTTGATTTTTGGAGGTCCACCATATTTTCTTATTAGTGCAAGCTTTACGTGGAATTGGTCCCCTCCGGTGCTCTCCCCACAGGGCTTCCCCAGTAATAACTCGAATCCTATGCCACCTTGGTCGACCGCACCGGCTGGATTCAATTGTTCTCCCTATGAGTATCCTATATATATTTTTTCAGGATCATAGCCCAATTTATTCACCCATATTTAACATTTTAAAGTTTTGATTTTTTTTAAATTCCGCATTTCTCCAAGGATTTTTGAGCTTCGTTAATGAAACTAGGACTATAGGTTCTCCTCGTTGAGCTCTTTCATCTGTTATAATTCGTGTGTAGATAGTGGGCCTAGGGGGGCTTTATCACTAAAATTAGAATCCCCATGTTATTCCTATGGGGTTCGACCTTTTGATGACGTCACGATATTACAGAGATAGAAGGATGAAACTTTGGGATCACCTACTACTCTGTGTATCGTTGGGATGTATGTGACCATTTACGTCACAGCTGCCCCCCGGGATGTTAATTTCGTTTTCTTTTCCCGAGCTAGCGTCAACCCATTTGCAACTACTGACTCCGGACCGGTTCGAATGGATTCCTCTTGTGTTTCATCACAACCAAGCCAAGTTTCGAGTTTCTGGGTGCTCTTCATCTAATTTATTTAATTGTTTAAAATGTTTTAATTATTTTTAAATGACCATAACTCGGAGGCTCTTCTGGCGGAGACATTTAATATGAGGTCTCAGGTGTCACATTCGGTTCATCTCATCTTCAGATACAGTCTGCCAACCCCCCATGTTATTGGTCCTATTGTCCTTGTGCGGGGGTGTTTAAATTTATTTAAATCGTTATTATCTCGGGTATGGCTGGTCCGATTGACTTAAAGCTAGTATCACTCAACGCTGCTCGTGACCGCCTTTCGTCCATGGCCCAGCTTGCCCTGCTCAAGATTTTTAGAAAGATTCTAATCTTGTTACGCCAAAGAAGTATAACTTCTTACGTGCGTATTTAAGTACACACACACTTTTTTTTTTTTTTATGAATTCAAGATAAATATATAGTAGTTGCTTCACACTCAGTTAAATTTTCAAACTTTTATCAATTTTTCATTTTTGTACCATATCCACAAAACTCAATGATTCTTCAATTTCTTGATATTGTATATAACAGAATCGAGTGTGATATGTTATCTGATACCGTACTATAGCTTATTCTTGTTTTATATCCTAAAATTAACCAAATGTTATTAATTAAGTTTTTATAAAATATGATCTACAAACAAATATACCTGTTTCCATGAGGAAATTTTACCTCCTTTCAGTATGGTTTTGAATTAATTTGGTTTAATCTTTCACTTAACCCAGTGCCGTACTTAAAGGTAATTAAGAACTATTAAAAAATCTTAACTTATGGTATCTGAACACGTTCGGTGTACTTTTTAATAAAATACACATTTAAACATTATAAATGCTTTTTTAGGACTCAATACAAATAAATACTAATACTTAACCAACAATATTTACAATAAATTGCCTAAAGTTTACAAAAATCACATTTATAAGTGAAATTTTAGCAATATTTTTGAAAAACTTCAAAGCAATTAAAGTAAAAAGTAATAAACTTATATTAATAAAAGTATTACTGAAACAAATTAGATGCATTTCATGGAAAATGTACTAAAATTTTAATGTTTTATTAAAATTTGAAAATTGTAGACTGATCGAGGAAACATTATAAGAAATATGACATTCTTTATGATACCATTACTTAAATAACAAGCCATAACTCAAAAAGTATTCATACAATAAAAAACATTTTACTAAATTCTCTAGAAAATAACAAAAATATCAGGTTCAAAAAGTTTTACAGAAATACATTTGTAACATTTTGAGTTAGATTTTGAGCAATTTAAATGACCAATTCTGGTAGATAAAAGACCCACTTCCGGTTTTTCTAACTTTATAAAATTGATTGTAACTTGGCCTCTAGGAAGCGTAGAAACAAAACAAACTATGTCTTGTAAAGCCAAAAGACATCTCTATTCAATAAAGTGTATATATATATATCTGTTTTGATTGAATTTGGTCATTTTCAACGTGTTCGGATACTTTAAGTGAAAAAAGTTTAATAAAATTATTGCAGAAAAAGGAAAACACTTTGAGTTAATAAGGAAAAACATTAAACTAATTTAAATGCATGAAGGTAGGAAAAAATATATTTAAAGTATTAAAACACTATTTGTACTATGTAGTGATGAGTTCTGTAGTAATGGTCTTGCCCCTGAAGTCACTTTAGCATTATCTTGTCTACTGATGCAACGCTACTTTTAATTTATTTTATTTCTATATTTTAACCCAGGTTCTGTAATTCACATTGCACCATGATTAAATTAATAAGTTAGTAATCGTAAATTAACTGCTCACAGCCATAACAGTTAATTGAATATTTATTCTTATTTTAAAAAGTTACAGATGATAATTACTACTTAGATTAACAAACTACTCATTTTACTTAAACAAAATGTTCAACTTATCGTTAGGCTGTGTACTGAAGGGAGAGATGATACAAGGCCAGAGGGGATTCATTGGTCGGCGCTGGAGTCCACTTGAAAAAAGGAAATTAGATTTTTAGTTAATGGGTCAGTTTTTTGGTTGTCTCCCTCTGCTGAAATCGGGGTTGTGGCGGCTTTTAAAGTCCGCCAAAGCACTTCCAAGTTCTTCCGCGGATTCTTTATCTGTGCCTCCCCATTGGTCCAGGGACTCGCGCAGAGTTACAGCGTTCCCAAAATCCCTGGGTTAGTGAATTTTGGAAAAAGCGGGAAAATCCTGACGCACCCTACAATTTATGGGTCTAGTGACCCCCCAGGCGCGGGAACATTCTAACACATCCGGTGAGTGTGAATTGAGACAAATTCCAAGAATTGACTTGGGGATTTCGATCCCTGCTGAATCCGTTCTGGCCTCCCATCACTACCTAAAGCTGTGGGAGGGAACAATGCATGATCAAGACTCTCCATGATAAATCTAATTTGTTATTATCAATTATAATATTCCACAACAAAGTAATCTATAAAAGGAAGTCCTAGGAGTGATATATAGAAAGCAACCACCTTAAGTGAATAAGCGCACGAAATCAGATTAGTTTAGCTTTAATAAATACTATCCTATTAATTCTTGATTCACTAATTTAGTATAGTAGCTAAAATCCGTCCTTAGTGAAGATGCGCAATTCTAATTCTTACCGTAGTAACACTGCACTCAGATGTTCCGCTCCTTCTGACCTACGGTTATTAAACTCTAACTTTATATACTCTAACTGATTTGCATCTCAGGGTTTCTTCTCGAGAGGGATGACTGTGGAATAAACGCGAATGCTAGCCCAAAGATTCCCCAAGAGGATTAGTTGGTGAAGGTCGCGTAAAGACCCGTCACAAGTTGTAAAATAGATTGGAACCAGTTACTATGAATGAATCCCTCCCCCCTTCCGTACGAAGATATGGCAGCTGTAAAAAAAGGGGGAATGGGGAGACTTTCCCTTTTTTTTGTACAAGTAATGCATTTGCTATACTGAGGAATTTTTTCTTCTTTTTTTTAAATAATTACTAAAAAAGGAAGTACCAGAATACTGAACAAACTTGAAGAATGAAAGAAAATCAAAAGGACCGAAGAAAAGCGTTCACTTTGGGATCAAGAAAATAATACAAATTAAGAAAAAGCACGGACAATTAAATTTTTCTTTCGTATTAAAACTATTGGCTTCCTTTAAGCTTCATTTAGATGAGCCAAAAATTACTATACATATACTATAAATCAATTTTATAAAAATAATTTATTTGTGTTTGATATCTATAAAAAAACAAACTATTGAATGGATTTTAGTGCAATTTAATTAAAAGTTTCTTTACTGTCTGGACTGAAATAAAAAAAATTTCCGTAAAAAATTTCCTGCTTTCTTATAACAAGCACTGATAGCGAATTTTTCACATTGCAAAACACAATTATTTCTGCATAAAAAATACAATAATGAAGTAAATTTGTCGGTATTAATTAATACTAGCTGCATGCCCCGGCGTTGCACGGGCTTCTTCAAGTGTACAGCTTTTCACCTTGGAAATTTTCCCTTTCCCTCTCAGTGTCAGCACTTCTTGGTGTCTGTGAGATTTCTGTATTAATGTCATTAAAATTCTCTTTTTCGAAGTTTCTTCCCCCTCTTTACCCCGTCGTAGAGTTCAATTTATTCTCCATTTAGCCCGGCGTTGCACGGGCTTTTTTCGTGGATATAACTTTATCCCCATGAAAATTTTCCCTTTCTCTCTGGACGCCAGCAGTTCTAGCTATGTGTCATGCGCGATGTGAGTGATTTCTATGTTTTTGTCATTTAAATTCCCTTTTCCGAAATTGCTTCTACTTCTTTTTTTATCTGACAGAAGTTTCTTTGTCAGAGTTTGCTTTTTCCATTTTTTTCTTTTTCCTTTGTTCAGCCCGGCGTTGTGTACGGACCTTTTCAAGTATAAAATTCTTTTTACAATAAACAATTTTTAAATGTATTTAAATAATTAAAAAAATTAAACTATCATTAATTATAAAAATAAAAAAATTGCAGTAGTTTTTGAAAAGAAAAAAAAAAGAAACAAATTTTGGAAATATATATATATATATATATATATATATATATATATATATATATATATATATCGATTATATAGAACGATATAATTGCATTTTTAAGAATTTCATTAAAACTGCATTTGTATAAATAAATTTTGAAAAACAGAATGCAAAGAATTACTGCATTTTAATTTAAATCTTATACCTCTATTATGAATGTGGTGTGGTGTGGCCTTTTGGAAAATGGTATACCATCTTTGTCATCTTATTCAAGAAAATAGTAAGTTACATGATTGCAATAGAAAATTGAATGATCAAATGAACTCTCGTAAAATTCGATATATATTGAAAATTAAAAAAATGCATATATATTTAGGAAGAATTGAAAGTTAATGATAAAAATATTCTTTTTTACAAAAAAATCTCTTCATAATAGTCAAAAGTTATTTAGAAAAATTGGTAATGCATACATAATTCGATTCAAGGGAATTTTGAAGAAATAACAACTAAGAAGTTAATTTTTTTTATTAACCTTTCTCATCTAAAAAACCTCAAAAATTTTTAAAAAATGAAAAAAAAATTATAAATTACTTTTTTACTATAATAAATCTTTCAGTCAAAATAAGCTTTTCATTTTTCAAAATTGTATTTGCATATCTGTATAACTCAAATATTAATTTTTACATATAGTCAAAAATAGTTTTATAGTAAAGATATTAAACATAATAATTTATATAAATATATAGCATACATAAAAATGTTTCAAGTAAGTATATTAAAATTAACAATATATGAAAATTTATAGCATGTGTAGAAAATAGTTTTATAGAAAAAAAGTAATACGTAAAAACCATAAAATATATATAAATAGATTTATAGTAAAGTATATAAGCATTGTATATAATAATAAATAAAGAAAATAAGAGAGAAAATTTTTTAAAAAAGTAGGTTTAATTATTCAATACTATTTTAATAAATTTCTAAAATTTTTATTTTATGCTTAAAAAACAAGATTTCCAAACTATTAAAAAATATATTAATTGTTTCAAAAGAAAATTTGAAATTTTACTTCAAAAAAGAATCCTATATGTAAAGGAACTGTTTTTTGAGTGTTTAATATACAAACAAAATTCTAATATGTTAATCTTTTCAACTCTACACTCAAAATATTATTCTAAGACCAGATCAAAATTTTTTATCTGAAATAAGCCCATAACTGACATTAAAAATTCATTTTTTTTTATTTACACTAAAAATATTGTTCTAAGACTGTTTCAAAATTTGTTAGCATTCAAAATAAGCACAAAACTGACATTAAAAATTCCCTTTTTTGTGTATTCTCTTTAAAATATGTAATTATATTTCGAACTATATTATGACACGGAAGAACCGCGCTCTACCACTTATTTTAAATTACTTCATGTTGCTCTAATTGTGTGACGTAGCCAGAAGTAAGCAGATATAATAGAAGATAGCCACATTTGAATGATACTCTGTTTGGTTGCTTTTGAAGTGTCTGAAAACCCCGGTTATTAAAGACTTTCCCCAAAAAACAATAACTATAACAGATAAGTACTAAGTTCGAACCCAAATGATACAATAGAAACAAAGGCAAAAATGAGCAAAACCCGTAGCGGCACCAGCACTGTTCCATTTCAATAAACATCCCTTTGCAATACTAATTTCAAAAACAGAATGAACTGATTTGGCTCGGTAAATAGGGCGATCGAAAAATTTGGTAACTTATAAAAATAAGTCAGAAATTTATAAAATAACCACTCTTTACAGCCTTCGAAAAATCTGGATTACATATCTTCTTTATCCTACTATTAGCTCACGCTCTCTCTATATTTATTTATTTATCTTGGTGGAATTTTCAATCGTTAATAAAATAGATTTTAAAGCGCTCAATTGAGCTGAAATTTTATATACATGATTATTTTGGATGACAATACAATAATTTAATAATAACTAATAAAAATTAATTGATTAAAACTAATTATTTAAAGAATTACAAATGAAGCCACATTGGCATCATTTTTGGCGACTTGCGACCATTTTGGTGACTTGCGTCAAAGCTTGAAAAGGTTTTCTTATCCCGTTTTAAAGCATTTGGTTGAACTAAAATTTTATATACACGATTGTTTTGGATGACAATACGATACTTTAATGACAATTAATAAAAATTAATTACAACTTAATGTTATGATTCTGTCATATGTATATACAGTGGGCCACAAAAGTGTTCGTACACTCGCAATTTCTTATAAAACTTAATGTTTTCGACCAGTGGCGCACACAGGAATTTTTCAAGGGGGGGGGTCCGGGGTCGAAAGTTTACCATTCTTGTATCCTGCTCCTTTTGATTTTGTCAATTTTCGGACACAAAACACAGTAAAAAACTAATTATTGATTAAATAATTAGCATTAATTAATAAAATTAATCATTAATAACAAATACTTAATTAAATTTTACGTACTATGTACTTAAAATTATAATCAATCGGAAAAAAAATAAAGGGCGTTTTTGGGGAAGTCCGGACCCCAGGATATTATATTGTAATTAAGATATTGTAAATTATCTTATTATTGTTATATTGATTAATATATTGTAATTGTAATATTTTGTGATATCTGGAATTTGTTCTTAATGGAATGACATAATTAATTTTTTTAAAAAAACATAACTATTTTTTTAAAAAATTAATAGTCAAAAAGCTACTAAAAATTACGCCACAAAAGTCTTCGTACACTTAACAAAAATCTCGACTTAGCTTTAAATACTGTATTTCTTTCTTAATTTAGTACTTAGTAAAATAACTTTTAGTGTCCACAGCAACTTTTAAGAGCGTCTTGATATAGATTTAATGAGGTTTTTTTTGTAATTTCTGCATTGATTTTCATCCATTCTTCTGGGATTATTGTTTTTACTTCGCATTTCCCTCCTGCTCACCGCTGGTACGCAGCTAAGAGTCCTGGCCTATCTATACAGTGCAGGAGTTCCATGGCTCATCAGACGGCCTTGGCGCGCCTTAGAAGCGGTCACCTGCGTAGTATGACTTTTGGGCAGGGGGTAAAGTCTTTCTTTACCTGTCCCTGTTCTCTCCTTGCTTATCTTGCTCATCTTCTGGACTGCTGGGGCATTTCCCTGCGACAGTTGTAGGAAGAGCAAGACCTGGTGTGTGACACTATTACGTGGAAAGGTCAAATGGACTTGGTGTAGGCTTTCTTACTCCAAGGGGATTGGAAACAACAACAACAATTTCGCATTTTGTGTTTATATGTCACGTTTTCTTTTTTTTTACATCAAAATCTCACCAAATATGTTCTACAGGGGAAAATAAAGTGATTGAGGAGGTGTTTTCATAATTTGGGGACAGTTATAGAGACACCAGTGACGTACAATGAGAGCAGTGCACTTGGCGTTATTACCCTGTTAAAAAATTAAATCGTCTCCGATATCCAAATTTCGGGCGGATAATTTAAAATTTCTCTTTAAAATTATTAAATAGAGCTCATGATTCATAATACCATAAAAAATACCAAATTACCTAATTCTGAGACCAATTTACACCCCCACGCCAGAACACCTTCACTTCCATACTTCAGCATGGAAGTGAAGGAGTTCTTCTTCCACATAAATTCATGGGATTAATCTCCTTATTTTTTCATTTACAAGCTATTATAGGCTCATAGGAACCAAAATTGTTGAATTGTCTGCCATCCCAATCAATTTGCTGTCAATTTTAAATTTATGAAATTAATTAAATTTTACGTACTATATACTTAGAATTATAATCAACCGGGAAAAAAATGAACGGGTTTTGCGGGGTCCGGACCCCCCGGACACCCCTTCCTTGTGTGCGCCACTGACATCAAGGCAATATGCAACGAGCAATGAAGATATAACCAATCAGAGGCCTTTGATAGAGAATAATCAGGCCTCTAATTAGCTGTATCTTTACTGCTCGTTGTTCTGTGTGGTGGTGGCTTCCTGTGGGGGATGTAAAGAGAAATAACCAGTGCTGGGAAACATATATAACAAAAAGGTTGAACAAATATTAACTGTGATTTTTATTTATTTGATATAGATTGGATTGGAAGGTTTGACACCGAGGTGTAAGCACGTTCTTTGAGCGAGCTCCCACGTCTGGCATTTCTGCGCACTTTTCTAGGACGTACTTACAGCTCTTTTTAGAGCTAAGTCGACTTGCAGAACTGATTTAAAATTAATTAAAATTAATTGACGACCATGGCTTTGAATAACGATCTCCCTACGGATTGGACTATCAAAACGCATCTCTCCCAAAATCTGGAAATTCATCACCAGAGCGACGGATCGGACCAACCTCATGTGCAAGGCTGGAGGCTACCAAGGTTGACATCCGTCGTTATACTCTAATAGTTCAAGGCCTTAAAAATATGATCACATCCCTCCGGCAATCCAATGCTCAAGACGAACACGACCCCACTTTTGTCGAGATGGCCAAGCAGTGTTCCACGTATGAAAATCTTCTTGAAAAAGCGGTGAGTGAATTTGGCACTCTACCTTATTGTGATACTCCTGGCTGCCCTGTATTTGAAACCCCTACTTCATCTCCAATACAATCTCAACCCACTAAAAGAGAGGACGAGGATGGTTTCTCCTCTCCCCCTCAGGAAAAGTCTCTAAAAATAATTTAACCTACAAAGAAAAATTTAAAATAATTTAGAAAATCGTTTTAAAAATCTTCAACCCAAGGATACGAAAGCAGCAGGAACTTTCCGATCGAACAACACTAAAAATACCACCCTACAACCTACAGCTAACAACCCAGGAGCAAAAATTCTCCCCCTCCACCAGTTTTTCTTAAAATTACCGAAAATCATAGAACTCAAATGAAAACACTAGACGAAATTTACCGAGACCTACGCAGTAAACTCACCAGTGAATACATAAAACTATACACAGACACGGACGAAGAGCGTAGAGAATTAATCCACAAATTAGATGATCTTAAATTTCAATACTTTGCTATCAAACCAAAAGCAGAAAGACCTATTAAAGTAGTAATCAAGGGCTTACCCGGGGACTTCAACCCCCAAGATATTCAAAACGACTTAATTGGCCTAGGATACACGGTTGATAAAGTTTCTCAATTTATCGGTCAAATAACTAAACAACCACTCCCAATCTTTCTTCTCCCCAGGAATATACACAATGCAAAAATATTTGAACTTAAAAAGTGAGTTACATGAACGTTACTGTGGACGGTTACGATGGCAAAGGGGTAACCCAATGCTATCCTGTAACCCAGTGTTTCTCAAACTGTGGGGCGCCCCCCCTAGAGGGGCGTGATAATTCTGCGAGGGGGGCGCGAGCATATTGGAAAGTCGTAAACAAAAGATTATATTTAAAAAAATATTAATTGGCTGAATGCAAACAAAAAAAAAACATTTTGACATAATAAATAAAATACACATATACACTGATGCACTAAACTTATAAATGTATCAGTACTACACAATGTATTTTATAATTAATTTAACAATACTTTAAAAACAAATTTAACAATTACCAGTGACCCTCCCGAGCTTGTCGTATATAAAATTATACATAAAAATTAACGCTTATTTTGATAATTTGTACAGTTCATAAAAAATCCCTCAACTGTCGATAAAAAGTTACTCGATTCGCTCCCCAGTGCCACTGTTTTCCACGTAGGCACACGACGTATGTTATGAAAAGAGGGAGAAGGGAGAGAAAAGGAATAAATAAGCAAATCCTCTCAAATAAGTAAATTCTTCGCAAATCGTATCAAGGTCCTTTTACTGCACTCCAAAGCCTTCGGAATAATTTTATGGATAGCAATGCTCAGAAAACGTCGTATTTCAGAAAAACGAATATATACGTCCGGGGCAATCAACGTTTTGGGGGAGCGAGACGTATATATACGTCTTTGGTGCTTAATAGGTTAAAGTCGTATTTTTGAATTCAATGCATTGTTATTGTAAGGAAGGGGGCGTGATGAAAATTATGATTGAATATTGGTAAAATAATTGAATTTAAACTATTTGTTGAGAAGTACTCTCCCAACATTATTCTAGTTCAAGAAACAAAACTGAGACCTACACATAATATTAGAATTGCAAATTACACATGTTATAGAAATGACCGCGTTTCAGAAGGACACGCTCACAGTGGTACCCTAATTTTAATTAAAAATTCCATAAATCACTTTAACCCACCAACACCCCAACTTCAGTACTCTGAAGCTACCATTGTAACAATTAATCCTCCAAATTTCAACCCCCTCACAATTATTAGTATTTACATTCCCCCTAGCTCTGACAATAGATTATTTACACTAGACTTAGAAAATCTAATTCAGATCAACACTAATTGTGTGATTTTCGGCGATTATAATGCCACACACAATGCCTGGAACTGCTCCAACAATTCCACTCGTAGAAACCAACTTAAAAATTTTACAGATATTCTAGATATCGAAATCACTTTCCCCGACCAGATTCTGGCATAACTCATCCAATACACTAGACTTCGCGCTCATAAACAATTTTCGCTACCCTTATACAATCCTCTCAATTCCGGAATTTTCATCTGATCATAACCCCGTAATTCTTAATTTCATTTTTAATTCTAATATTCATAAGGATAATACTAGAGCAGTTGCCACCTGTTGGTCTAAATTTTCAGAATACATCAATAATAACATTCATATTTCGGACTTCAAAAATATCATAAATCCGGATATTTACGAAAGTAAAATCAACCTGTTCACCGAAGCTGTCCGCTCCTCTGACGAACACGTCTCCCGACTTATCACAAACAAGAATCACACATACACTCCACAGCACATCCAAAATCTTTTAAGACAGAAAAATAAAGCCAGAAAAACCTTTCAAAACACATTAAATCCCATTCACAAAACAAATTATAATAGACTACAGAAAAAGATTTAAAAAGGAAAAAAATCTCAGATCAAACCTGGAAAACAAAACTAGAAGCAATGAATACACAAGACAACACCATATGGCAGTATCAAAAATTTTTCCGCAAAAAACGTTCGGATATACCATCACTAAATGATGCGGCAATCACTGATGAACAAAAAGCCAACTTATTAGCTGAAACTTTCCAAAGTAACTTCACTGATAATATAAGGCCTGAAAATTTTAATACTAATATAGATACACTCGTAACTAATACATTAGAAAATTTCTTTTCTAGCCCACCTTCTATTCCTATTACTCCAACTGACCCGGATGAAATCATTAATTATGCTAGTAAACTAAAAAACAATAAATCTCCGGGTGCTGATATGATTTCAAATAAAATGATTAAAAAAGTTATCACTAAAAGCATTTTTAATTCTTACCTACTTAATAAACAAAATTCTAAAATTAAGACATTTTCCTAAAAACTGGAAAAATGCTAATATCTTCCCAATTAAAAAACCAGGTAAAAATAATAATCATCCAACAAGTTATAGACCCATTTCTCTCTTATATTCCCTCAGTAAAATTACTAAACACATCATTCTTAATAGGATTAACACCTTCATTTTAGATACCAACTTTATTAACCCGAATCAATTTGGATTTACAAGGCGTCTTTCCACATCTCACCCACTCCTCAGACTGACTGAGAAAATTGTTTCTGGATTTCAGAGGAACAGATCGTTTTTCTCGATATTCAGAAGGCGTTCGATCGAGTCTGGATCAGTGGTCTAATTTACAAACTAATAATTAACAACTTACCTCCTGCTCTAATTCATATAATTAACCTTTTATCTTACTAACAGATCCTATCAAGTTCGTGTTAAGGACACTCTTTCAAATGCCTATAACGTCAACATCGGGGCCCCCACAAGGAAGTTTATTAGGGCCAATTATTTTTAACATCTATATAAATGATATACCCACGCACCCACAGACTATGCGGATGATACTGCCATTGCTGCGACACACAAAAATCATAAATATATCACCAAAGCACTGAATAATCACTTAATGCTACTTGAAACATACTTCAATGTATGGAAAATCAAACTTAACATTGACAAAACTGTTGCAGTACTTTTCACAAGGAAGAGAAAACCTGCAACACCTTCAACACTATATTCCACACCACTCCAATGGTCTCAAAACACAGTTTACCTAGGACTCTTACTAGACAATAAACTCACATGGAAACAACACATTTTACATGAGCGAAATAAATTCCGGAGTGCTCCAAGATTAATCTACCCCCTAATTTGCCGGAATTCTACAATGACAATAGAAAATAGGTACTTCTCTACATAGCCGTTTTGCGGCCCATCATGAGTTACGGTTGTCCTGTGTGGGGATATGCTGCTAACAGTAATTAAAAAATTTTAGAAATTTCTCAAAATAAAACCATTTGCATGATTGTTCATGCAAATATGTATATGAAAAACTCTGATATCTATAAAGCGCTAAAACTCTCGACTTTTAAAAACTTCATTAAGAAACTTGCTACAAATTTTTTGATTCATTACCTCTCACTAATAATTACCACATTCTAAATCTGGAAAATTACATTCCTCATGACAATACCAAAAGGCCAAAGAGAATTCTCCTTCACTCCTATAATCCGCCCTAACATTAATTAATCTCATTTGCCAAATGGCAAATGACCTGCTAAATTTAATATTCTTAAATTCCTAATTTTTATCTATTTTTTCTTATAATTCTTAAAATACCATTCACCCACACAGGCAACTTTCCCATACAGTAATTCTCTCATTAACTTCAGGGCATCCAATCTATAGCCTGTTCACTAACCCCCTCGACAAATCACAAGGCAGCTTCTCAGCCATTCCAGGATGAACTTTTTCACCAATTCTTCTCCAACTCCAACTTGTTCGTTGGGGTGATTTTCGGAGCACATAGTCCCGTCGGACTCTAATCTCCTATCCTGGAATTTAGATGACTGTACAAAATTTACCATTGCCCTTTTTACTAAAGTATTAAGTTATAAGTAAAATTTAATTTAAGAAGAATTTGAATATATAAAAATTAATTGGGTGAAAAACATTTAAAAGATAAATAATATGAAAATAAAAAGCTCTTTTAAGAGCTAGAAAATCATTTTTCGAAGTGTCCATTAAGTGGGCGGAGTTACGGTGGCCAATCGGGTTGCAGCAAGAACCGAGATCAGAAAGTGCGGAAAAAAATATCAGGAGGTGGGAAAATGGGCTGTGGGATGAATGAAAGCAATTTTATTGGTCGAGCCAGGAGTTCGGGTAATGGGGTATAAGAACTTTGCTAGAATTGGTAGCCAATCAGAATCTGGGTTCGTGTAAATAACACATTCTCTGAAACGGGTTTTTGTCAAAGTGGAACCCCGCAGGGTTCGGTTCTATCCCCGTATCTTTACAACATATTCACATATGACTTTCCAGATCACCACACTGTCAGTACATGTCTATTCGCAGATGACTCGGCGGCGCTCACTCAGGGTGTCCAACTCAAGTACACAATTAAAACTATGCAACGCTTCCTCGACGAACTAGAGAATTGGTTGACAGATTGGAGAATAGCAATAAATGTAGAAAAAACACAAGCCATTGTTTTCAGAAAATGGGGTGTCATTGACCCCCAAACTGAACTCACTCATTTTGACAACATTCAGTGGGTCCCGGTCGCGACTTATGAATTCGTCATGGATTGGTGCCCTCTTGGCGAGGTTGGCACACTCTTGTAGCTTGGCGACAAAATACATTTCCGCGCATGCGCTCTGCCCTCGTATCGCAATACCGGTAGTTTGAAAACGAGACAAAATGGAAATCGAGCAAGAAATAGTACAAAAAAATTTTGTATCTCAATTGCAGGAATTTTATCCTTACTGTATTGAAGATACTGATAAATACACACCCGAAAAGATTGTGCTAAGAATAAATCTGGAAAACGAAGAAGAAGCTGAAAATTTCAAAAACTGTTATTCTGTTGTTTCAAACACCAATTGGATTGTTTACGGCTGTACTCCAAATCCACAAAGGTAATTATAATTTTCTTACCCCTCATTTCTCTTCATAACTTGCTTTTATTCCATACGAATATGCTGACTAAGACAATAGATAGACAATACATAAAATCAAATTTAATTTTCCATATGTTTTCCCACATTGTTTAAATCTTTCATGCTTGGTACCACCAATTCTTATTCGTTTATTGTATGGTGGTACATAAAAACTCGAGCTCGTCAAAAAATAAGTATGACTAATACACTTCTTATATTTATTAACTAATTAAAAACTAGGTAAAATAAAATAATGTATAGAACACAATATTGAAAATTTTAAAACTAACATTAGGTAAATTAGGACTAAATTAAATTAGTCTTACAACATTAGTTTAAGAAAAACTTTAAAATGTTTTAATATATAGGATGACTAACAGTATAAGATGAAGTAAATTTATTTGTTTTCCAACTATAAAATAAGAAAATGGATGAGTTATATGTCTGTAAAGTTCCCTTGTGCCTAGGGAAGGAAAAAGCATGTTTCCAGAACTATCATGCTCCTTGAAGTGTGGTGGTACGAAATATGTACCACCTATTTTTTAAAAACATTGGACATCCTTTTATTTGAAAAACTGTTAAATATTATTAACATGTACCAGCTTTTGTTCAATAATTATAGTTTTGTGAGGTTAATCTTAAATATTGGTAGTTATTTCCCTCTAGTGCATTATTTTTGTCAAAAATTAAGCACATGAAAGAGTTAAATAGTAAGAGTTAACAGTATAATGTTGAGAGGAAAAAGCTTTTGATAAATTTACATTACAGCAAAATGGTAACAAAGAATTCTTAACAAAAATAATAGTGTTTAATTTTTTTTTTTTTTTTTTTTGCAATTTTTGAGTTTAATAAAAGTGTTTTGATTTCTCTATAATTTTTAATGTATTAAAAAATACCTGATTTAGTTTTAAAAGTACATCTTCGATACCTAAAAAAAAGATATTCATTAGTTTCTGAAGTAAGTCAAATTATTTTTAGCATTTATCAGGAGAAAAGAGTCAAAATATTCAATTTAACTAGTTTTTGCTGGTTTGAAACTGTTTATATTTGCTGAATGTTATAAATTTTTAATGACATATATTTATCTATGTTAGGAAAAGTGTATTAAATTGACTAATAAGATGTATTTTTTTAATTATATGGCAGCTTAGAAAAATTTTCTGTATTTCAGATTTGTATTTTCTAAAATTTGGATTTGCCATAATTCAAAACGACACAAACAAAATGCGAGAAGAAATGCTGACTGTAAAGCCAAACTGAGCATTGTCATGAAAAAAATAACCAAGGGCACAAAAAAGAATGATAAATATTTGAAATATGATATACCATTGGTAGGTAAAGTTAAAATATCATTATACTTCATAGTCATAATACAACATCAGCAGAAACCTTAAGAATGCTAAGAGTTAATGATGAGGTAACTTATTTTTAATTTTAAAAAATAGCTTTGTCTTAAAAAAAATAGCAATAGTACTATATTAATACTACTGTATCAACTTTTTCAGGTTTGTCAACAGTTTTACCAATACTTTTCAGATGGGATGTCACCAATTTAAGCCATTCGCTTTCATGAAAACAAATTTTTGTTAGAAGATAGTTTCATGGGTTTAGCTAATGCTTCAATAAATCCCACTCATAATCAAATATATTACTTACATAAATGTTGTAGGGATGCTAACTTAGGCAGTTCAATTAATCCATTTGACAAACTAAAAGAAAAAGTTCCATTTTATGAATCGATTGGCAAATTTTAGTTTGATTTATTCTCACATGCAAATTCTTTATTGTAAATGTTTTATCTCTTGTTTTTGTTGGCTCGCAGAATGCTCTTTTATTTCATACCAGCAAAGTATTTGCTTAACATATGGTAGAACCCCCCTCACTATAGAGGACGCTGCTTGTAATAACATGTGTTGTTGACACGAGAGATCTGCTGTACGTGACCGAGTGCAGACGCACTCCATATTCCATTAAACTTATTATTTAATCTTACACTTGTATTCGATGATTTATTGAAATTAATTGAGTCTAACGGATTGTGATGATATGAAAGTTGATTGATATAAAAGCATTCTACCACTGATTAACTGAACCATCGATGATAGTAACATTGGTGCAACGGCCTGAAATTAATGAAAATTGATGAAATTGATGAAAGAATCATTTTTGATACCCTCGACCAAGAGGTTGGAATATCATCGTCGACAGTGAATTCAGATAAGCCGAATTTTTATTGAAAAACTGAATTGTACCTGAATAGAAGATTAAAATGTCAGAAGATCTCTCAAAATTTAAAAAGAAGCGTACTGCGGTACGTTCGTTGACAAAATTGATAAATAAAATTGAAGGAAAGATCAACAATGAAAATGAACCTGTTGATCAATTTGAAGCTTTTATAGAGCAATTAAATGACAAAGAAAGTAACTTAAGTTTATTAAATACACTAATTGAAGATCGTTTGTCTGTTGACACTATTACTGAAGATATGGAAGTTTCGGAAGAAATTAAAGAGAAGATTATATTTTGGAAAGCGAAGCGTTCTTCTAAAATTAGGAGAATAAATTCTGACTCTATCCAGGTTGATACAGTTTCTCGAAATATCCAAGTTATTGATTCCAATAGTTTTGAATGTATGAACATAAATTTACCTAAATTGCATATAAATAAGTATTCTGGAAATTATTCTGAATGGTTAGATTTTTATAATTTATTTGAAAGCTCTATTCATAATAACAATAGACTAAGCAAAGTTGATAAATTTAATTATTTAAAATCATATTTGTGTGGTAATGCGCTTGCTTGTATTAATGGATTTCCAATTTCTGATGATAATTATGATAGAGCTCTTGATTTATTAAAAGATAGATTTGGAAATAAAAACATGTTAATTAACGCTCATTTGAGCAATTTATTAAATTTAACACCTGTTAGAAACCCTACTGATATTGTGGGCTTAAGAAATTTGTACGATAGAGCAGAAACGCAAATAAGGAGTCTTGAAAGTTTAGGAGTTAAAGGAGAATCCTACTCAAACTTATTAACACCCATCCTGTTGAAACAGATACCCTCGGAACTCGTTTTGGAATTCAATCGTTCTCAAAAGGACGAAGGGTTTGACCTGAGCGCTCTGTTACAGTTCCTACACTTAGAAATCCGTAGTAGGGAACGAGCTTCTCAAATAAACAGTCATAAACTATGTCATTATTCCCTCTACCGCAAGACAGAACAAAAAATAAAGGCTCCTATTTCCTCGGACAACGCATGAAGCCACCCCTGAATAGAGTACATTTCGGAGCACATTCATTTCCCACCCCCTGGGAGAAAGTAGAACCTAGAAACCGAAAATGTTTATACTGCAACAAAGGTCATGAACTCGACACTTGCCGTTCCTTTGGTGCTCACGAAAAGCGAGAAATTTTAAGGAAGAAGGGCTGTTGTTTTTTATGTTTGTCGCCCGGTCATAGAGCAAGGGAATGTGTAACAGGGGAGTCGTGTCCTATTTGTAATGGATCCCACCATTTCTCAATATGTTTTCAGAATGGACATGATGACCATTTGTCTCCTAAAAGGGACACTGATAATATAGTTTCAGCAGTAATCAAGAGAGATTCTGAGAACCTTTTAACAATGAGTGTTTTTGTTAATGAATCCAATATTTCCAAACAGCTTAGTGAATTTTGGAATTTAGAGAACTTAGGAATAGAAGCAGAGAGGTGTCCGATGAGGAAAATATTGATAATGATATAATGTCTGAATTTGAAGCGGGAATTTCATACCAAAATAAGCGGTATAAAGTTAAATTCCCTTGGAAACCTAACATGAAAACATTGTTAGAAAATAATGAAGAAATTGCTAGGAAAAGATTTCTAAAGTTAAGATCACGTTTTAAAAATGACAGTTCCTTATTTGAGGATTACAAATTAGTTGTAAATAATTATCTTTCTGAGAAAATCATAGAACGCGTTTCATTTGAAGAAGAATATCTAAAGCATAATATTTTTTATCTACCACATAGAGCAGTAATACGTACTGATAAAACTACAAGCAAATTGCGAATCGTGTTTGATGCGTCATCACATGCGAAATCACAGCTATCTTTGAACGATTGTTTACACACAGGGCTAAATTTTATACCTAACCTATTTCTTCTATTAATCAAATTTAGAGTGAATCCAATTGCATTTGTGGCTGACATAAAAATGGCATTTTTGATGATTGAGATAGACGAAAGTGAAAGGGATTTTACAAGATTTTTCTGGGATGAAAATCCAGGAATTGATTTAGAAAACAAACGGCTTGATATTTTCCGTATGACTAGGGTTTTATTTGGAGTAAAATCAAGTCCATTTCTTCTTGCAGCTACGATAAAGCATCATATTAAAAAAATATGTGGATATTTTTCCTGATACCTTTAACCATCTTAACCAGTCATTGTATGTTGATGATTTTCTGTGTGGAAATGTCAGTGTCCAAGCAGCCTTGACGACCTGCATAGAAAGTAAACAAATTTTGGAAGATGCAAGTATGGATCTTCGGAAATGGAGAACCAACTCTTCCGAGCTAAATCAAAGGTTAAAAAATTTAAATTTTGAAGTAAATGAACATAAAGAGTCATTGAACACGTTGATGGCTTCAAAGGTCTTAGGAGGTGGTTGGAATGAAAAATCTGATACATTCTATTTTGATTCCAGCGATTTAGGAACATTTCTTTCTAAAAGAATTAATACAAAAGGATATTTGTTACAAGCCGCAGGTCGATTATTTGACCCAGGAGGTGGATTGAAACATTCGACCCTATCTGAATTCCAAAAACATCAAATGATGTTGCCAAAAGCAACGAACTTCAAGGGAGCAAGAAACATTCTTAATGAATGGAACGAAATTTGCAAGTCCAACAGAATTCAACTATTCAGCGCGGAAGAGGGAATCGAATGGAATTTCATTCCACCCGCTTCTCCTCATTTCGGTGGATTGTGGGAAGCAAACATTAAGTCCATGAAACGCATTTTATTGAGGGTAGCGAAATCGGCTATCATGAACTTCGAAGAGTTAACTACGTTGATGGCACAAATCGAAGCAGTTATGAATTCACGTCCCTTGTCTCCACTTTCTTTGGACCCCAATGATCTTAACCCTTTGACCCCGGGGCATTTCTTGACGAACTGTGCAATTTCATCCTTTCCTGAACCTTATACTGCTTCGGATTCTTTGTCCTATCATTCCAGGTGGAAACTCGTTCAATCTCTGAGAGACAAATTTTGGAACCGTTGGAGCACCGAATATCTGACCCATCTGCAGACCCGTGCTAAATGGAGTGAACAGAACCCTAACCTGATGGAGAATCAGCTCGTTCTTTTAAAGGATCCCAACACCAAGCCCCTGGACTGGCCTATGGGGCGTATTCTTGAAGTATTTCCCGGTAGTGATGGTCTTGTAAGAGTAGTTAATGTGAAAACCTCAACAGGTATTTTAAAACGAGCCATCACAAAGGTAGTGCCTTTACCTATTCCAGTTGATCCTGCAACTGTAGAGAAGAACAATTGAACTTTAACTTTATATTATTCTATTTACATAATTGCTAATTTGATTTTCAGTATTATTGATAACTCATGTGATTTAAGAATTGCTAATTTGATTTCAGAATTATTGATGATGAATATGATTTGAGAATTGAATTCATAGGATTTTATTTTTATTATTTCACATTGCATGAATTTCATTTGTATTATTTCATTTTGCATGAATTTTACTTAAATTACCTTAGAATTTGAATTATCTTAATGTAAACTCAGCAGGAGTTTAAGTGGGGAGTAATGGTAAAACCCCCCTCAGTATAGAGGGCGCTGCTTGTAATAACATGTGTTGTTGACACCAGAGATCTGCTGTACGTGACCGAGTGCAGACGCACTCCATATTCCATTAAACTTATTATTTAATCTTACACTTGTATTCGATGATTTATTGAAATTAATTAAGTCTAACGGATTGTGATGATATGAAAGTTGATTGATATAAAAGCATTCTACCACTGATTAACTGAACCATCGATGATAGTAACAACATATTTGAAATGATTCTAAGCAAACCCTTATGAAAAATTTTACAAGATTCTATATAAAATTATTTGGGGAGGGGGATGTTGTAATCATAATATGGTTAGTAATTTTTTTATTTGACTTAATTAATTCTTTTTTACTATTTTGCTATCTGTTTATTTTTTATATCAGTAACATTTATTTTTCAAGTTAAATTTTTTTTAATTGTTTTTCCTAACAATTTTTCTAAAAATATCTACAGTTAAAAGAGTTAAAGTTAAGAATATCTAAAGTTAAAGATAAAGTTACTAAATCACATGAACTGCATGTTAACAATATGTTACAAACATTCCCTCCAACTGGACAGCACGGATTTTTCCGCCCTACTAGAGAGGCTTCGAAAACGGACCACACTGAATTTTTTCTAAGGCCGGGGACTCACAAAAAATGAACCAAACAGATTTTTTCCCCTTCAAGTAATGTGTTCAAAACCGGTAAGGTGGTATTTTTCCGAATTCTTTTCCCCCTTTAAAGGTTTAGGATCTTGAAAGATAATTAGAGACGGTCGGGGAGACACAATGGGCATTGAGGGGAAACTTTTATGGTCACGGGGAGACCGGTTTCTTTAGCAATCGTAAAATCTCGGAAGAATTTCTTTAAACCCTAAAGTGTACGGAAATAAATTGCAAGTCAACGTGTTGAGAATTCTCAATTGTTTACTTTACCTTAAAATTCTCAAATGGAATTAAGTTTTTATAATGTATGTCTAAGTTTTTAAAAAATATCTGTAGTATTTAAATTCAAATTATATATTAAAACATTGAGAATAATTTACTGTTTCATTTTTCTTATTTTAATCAATACTTTCAGGGATTTTTTTAAAAAAATGATTATTTTGTTATGTGTCAAGAAATAAAAAAAAAAAGGTTCAAAATTTAAAATCTTTTAAAATTTCGGACACTTCTAAACATGAATAACTTTTAAGCTTCTGTATTACATTATTTGCAAAAAAAATTATATGTATTGTTAAAAAAAACCCTATTTAAATCTTTTAGTTTTTCATAATTTTAAAGCCAGATATTCAGGGCATCTTACATAGAATCCCTTGTTTTGTATTGCTCAGATAACAAATTATATTTGAATTTTGAATGTCTGAACATTAATTTCATTCAAAGAGAACTTTAACTTCAAGTTTATATTTTTTAACTTGAATCTTCAAATAAAGAGTATTTAAAAGCATCTGGACAAATTTAGAGTTAAAATTTGCGCATATAAATAAATATAAAGATCCTTTTTAAATTCAAGTTAAAAAATATATATTAATGCATAATCCCTCATCATTCATGTTCCATTAGTGGTTGACTGAAGAAAAGGTTATTAAAATTTGGACATTTTTATAATCTTAACCATGCAAAACTAGGAATTTTGTATTAGCTCCACTAAAATTCTGCATTGGAATTTCGAAAAAGATATTTATGCGTGTCTCACATACTCAGTTGAAAAACATATATTTACCATAAATACTAATAATTCTTTGGATATTTAAAATTATCATTAGATTAATTTTTTAATATATATATATATATTCGACTTCTAATATTTTTTCTCAAGTATTCCTTAAATTTCATATAATTTAATTAAGTGAGGGGATATTAAAGTCGCTCTCTCTCTCTCTTCTCTACTGAACTACTTGAGGGCTTTTGGCGACGGACTTGTGGCCGGGGTATCAGGTGGTCAAGGTATCGAATCATGGTTGGCATGTCTCGAGTTCGAGCCCAGTGCCACAAAAGACCCGCCGTGTAGGGCAGCGATGCACGTTAAATCTATCGAGAGCTGAAATGTCCTCTCGTTGGTGTGGTAGTTAGTAGAGGGGGGTGCCAGCTCAGAGGTCGCCCTCGTCATTTGACCATTTTTCAAAATTACGAGGTCCATTACTAAAAGCCCTCGTGTAGCTGAACAGTGCGACGTTAATATTCACTCACTTAGCGACGGACCTCGTAATTTTAAACCATGGTCAAGTGACGAGGATGACGCTTGAGCATCGCTCCCTTACACGGCGGATCTTCAGTGGTGCTGGGGTCGAACTCATGACACGTCAGCTACGAGTCCGTTACTTTGACCATTAGGCTACCGCGGCCTCACAATGTGGTTTAAAACTGCATGTTATGAGTAAAAATATGCTGAAACATTTGATGAACTTATAATAGATTTTTGCATAGAAGATAGATGTGTGATATGCTAAAATGTCAATATGTAAAAGTTATGAGAATATCGATGACAATTTTTGAAAAATTCAATTTAAGTTTCAGTTTGAAACTTATTCGTTTTTTTTTTTTTTCGCATTTAATATTAAATAGTCGCGATAACAAATTAATAGTTTAACGCATTCATAGATTATAAAAAATAAAGGTGTAAATGACATTGTTGGGAATAATATGTTTTTATAGTTTTGAATTCAGACTTCTTTGCAGGAGTGTAGACTATTAAAAGGCTGATGTAGAAGTTAGAAAACTAATATTTAAAATATATGGAAAACAATATCTGCAATTCCATGATCTTGACGAGCAGAAGACGGCATTTTTACTTAGTAGGGCAGAGTAAGCATAAGGTAGGAGCTTGTGGAGTAAACAACCAGGCCTCTGCAGTTTTGGCAGGTAATGAACTCCCATTTGTTGCTTTCAGTAAGGAATATAAAAATAACAAATACAAAAATAAGTCATGTAAAATTTTATATATTTTAATAACAATGAATTGTGAACTTAGTTTCCAATTCATTGTCACGAGTTGGCAGTAACTACGGTATTTTATCGACGTACTTCTTATATATAAGAAGTACGGTTGACAGAGTACCAATAATTTTAACGCAACTTTATATTTCGTTCTCGTAAACTTTACTCCTTTTAAAACATGTATTGACAAAATACTCTCCTTTTGTATATTTATAAAATTTTAAAAATATAATGGTTATTTTACCGAACATTTTAAATCAGGGGCGGCAACTGTGTAGCTAAGACGTGCCAAAAACCAATCTGTCAGTATCATTCAGCGTGCCACATAGTAGGAAATTTTTGAAATCCTTCGATTCTTACGGTAATATTTGCAGATTTAAAGAATAGAGGTAAATAATTTAAATTTACAGTTTTATATTTTATATTAATTATGGATCAATAAAATACATTTATTAACATAAAAATAAACAATATAAAATGTTACTATTTCTTCAACAAAGAAAAAAAAATTAAAAATGTATGTTTCCAACATATTTACTTAAATAAGAAATAGACAAAGTGAAATATAAATGATTCCTTTCATTACAGTTAAATAAAAATTGTAATGCGAATTAACTCTTTCACGACTCTTCTTTCATATCGCAAAACCAGGGGTATAATGCATGACACGATTCTGAGCATTCAGTTGTTAAACAATTTCTTTGCGGAGTCGAAATATTTTTCCTATTAGGAAAGATTTTTTACTTTGATATGCCGAATCATAAGTGGAAAGCAGAGTACATGCAATTTTCTTTTTTCAACAATTAAATCCCCTAGCAATAACACTCAATTATTTACAAAATAGCTGTAAATTTATCCTTAGAATTATCTTTCAGATTATTTTGTAGTTCCATAAATGTCCATAACTCAGAAGATGTTTGTCAAATAAGGTCTATTATCAACTTCCATCCACTCAAGAATTGACAAATTTGTAGAGTAGTGCTGAGTGCCACTAAGAATTGTACCACGTGCCACAGGTCCATAGATTGCCGACACGTTTTAAATGTTCTTATTAACTAACCATCTCCTATTCAAACACAATTTATATGATAAAAAAGGGTTTTCATTCATTTTGTAGGGAATTGTATTAGATTCAACCATAATTAATTTTGTGTATCAAAAAAGTTACGTTGTTTCGGGGATCCCCTTAGAGCAAAACGAAAGGAATTTGACATAATTGTAGTAAGTTTCTCGAAAAGGGGAAACGTTCACTTTCAAAATACACTGCGTAAAGTGGTTTTAGGTGTACGAAGTTATATTCACTATTATTCCTAAAATAAATTTTGATATTTTGATTTTTCGTTAAGTTTTGAAGTTATTTCTTCAAATATACTTCTCCAATACATTTCTTTCAAACTTTCTATTTTTTTTTGCGGCCACGGTATCCTGATGGTCATGGTTATGAACTCGTGTCCAGTGTTCGAGCCCTGGTACCACAAAAGTTTAGCGTTGAAGAGGAGCTGATGCACGTTAAACACGTCGAGGTCAAAAGTCCTCACGTTGGTGTGATGTGGAAGTTTGGAAGGGGAGTTATCAGCTCAGGTATCGTCCTCGTCACTTAACCGCGGTTCAAAATTACGTAGTCACTCGTCAGTAGCCACCGTGTTGACTTAGAATGCAATATAAACCCTTGACGTGTGCACTTGAGTTAATTCGAGTACGCTAAACAGTTCCAAATATGCACATTAGATATAATTATAGATATGTATGTGTCTTTCTCATACTTCTTTGATATTTTTTGCTATTTATACCTGTTAAAATTATTTTTTATAAAAGGTTTTTTGTAACTAATTGTAAATTGAATAAAACCTTTTCTTACAATTATATGTATTTGAGGATGAAATCTGATTTACTTTATTCAGGAAATTTTTAGTAAATTTCATTTTCTTAGCCAACTTATTTCTTTTAAAACATGCATATTTGTGTATTATATAATTAAATTTCTAACTATCTAAAATTATGTCTGGCTTTTTTCTTCATTAAAATCTTTCAGGATTTTACAAATTATCTTGCCATTATTCATTATGTACTTATTAGGTGCTTGTTTCATAGCACTCTAATAAATACTCAAGTGTGTTGAGTTTTCATTTAATTCAAACATTAAACTTTATCAAAATCTACTGGAATTTTATTCTGCGTGCTCATTCAAAGGCGGCAAAGATAGATCTACACGTTGTACAGAAAATGCCACGTTTTTAGTATTTTACACAGTTATGCTGCAGTTAAGCATAATACAATCGATACGACTACATGAGTAAAGAAAAATATAAAAACAGAAATATAAATTATGAAAACCATTTTAAAAATTAACAGAATTTAAATGCATTTATATAAAATAAGTTTAACAATTATTATTTAAGTTTAACATTTATTTGAATAGAATTAATTTCTATTTTGCCAATATCACGTTTAGCGAATTCGAAAAACAGTTGACAGGTGCAGCCATCTAGCGAGAGAAAATCTCTACAAAAACTGTCCTTTACATTACTCCCTTGCCAGTAACAAAGTTACGATACAAGAAAAAAAAATATATGGCAGGGACAGTTTCAGACTTATTGAACAGATTATAATTTCATTTTTTTTTTTTTTACAAATTAAACTTATACAAACCGCTTTTAACACAATTATTACTAATCATTACATTACACAACACAAAATTACTACTACAGGATTGCTACAGAAGTCTTAATGCACAAAATATGCTACAAGTTTAAAATATTTAAACACAGCTACCTTCCTGTTTCTTAAAAAATACATGGAAAAATACAACTAAAATGTTCAGCAATTCTTTAAATGTATATTTATACTGAGCAACAATCAAATTTAAACAAAGTCAAAAAAGAGTATATATAAGATATGCAATAACTCAAAAAAAAAATAATAAACTACAGAATGCTTTTGCAAATACACAAAACTCAGTCAATATTTGAACGTGGGAAACTAAAAGTACATAAATATTTTGCGAAAAAAAATCATTCCTATTCCAATGAAAATTAACATGCCATTAAAAAAAACATTTCAAGTTACTCTGCAATGACAACACCTTAATTTTTTTGACTATTATGGAACATATCAAATCCAATACTGTTAAAAAATCAATTTTCATATTTACATACACAATGGGTAATTTTATAATGTATAACATACAGAAAACTTCCTATTTACAAGAAAGAATATCAGAAAACTTTAGTTTCAATTCACCACATAATTAATTATAACTCAGTTAATCACTAATACAATCCATTTACCACAATTGAGCATTTTTATGCAAAACAGTATCTATTTATACACATTTTATTTGATGCTAACACATATTATTTCTACACATAGAATTTGATGCTAACACATATCTATTTATAAACATAGAATTTGATGCTAACACATATTTATTTATAAACATAGAATTTGATGCTAACAACATGTATTTATATTGATATCCTGAAAATTTTATGTTCACTATTAAATACATAATAGATAATTTTGTTAAAATACATACTTTCCAATGAAGAAAAAAACATTCTATAACACATTTAAGAGATGAGATGCCCACAAATTGTAATACTAATGAGGGAAATTCTGTCGACAATGTAAAAAAAACAGTAGTAATGAATAATTATTTGTGACATAAAATTGAAAACTTTGTATAACATATATTACTTTGAATGCGAGAATATATATGGAAAATTGTACATCATGCTCTTTAATTTCTTTTTATTTACAAAGCTTTTGTTTGATTTAGATTCTCGCTGTTATGAAATTACACACAATTCTACTTTTGCTTACAACTTACTGATGAGGTTATATCAGGATAGTGGAAGAATAATTATTTAAATTTCACAATACTAGCATAAAAATCATACATGTATATATAACCAATTAAGAGTCAATTTTCAATTCTAAAATCCAGGAATTAACATACATTGTCATTTTATAAGCATATCTACAACATTTAAAGCAGTGTTTACTATAACTTTTTCACTATATGTACATGAATTGCATTACCAAGAGAATTATTACCAAGTATATATTTAATCAATTAGATACATTTTTATAAATGGTGATTTTCAAATTTACTAATTTTTAATAACTGTTTACTAGTAATAAGTGAAAGGAATTTCAAACTTTAACACTTACATACATAATAGTTGCTATTTTGTTTATTCTCTAAATCTTACTGTTTTTTTTTTTATCTTTTTACCACAGCTGGTAGTAGATTGTTCATCAGGCATTGGGGAAAGTTCTTTCCAATTTGAAATCTCATTTTTTTGTCCAACACTAGTTTGTTCATTTTGATTGTCCACTGCTAACAAATAGGCAGGTTTCAGTCTATCTACAGAAACATTAACTGTTTTATCCTTGATTAGGATTGTGAAATATTTATCATACTTTTTTGTACAGTATATGGTCCTTCATATGGTGGTTCTAATGCTTTTTTAACTCTGTCGATACGAAGAAACACATGGGAACAGGATTTCAAATCTTTATGCACAAAGATATTTTGCTTCCTGTTGCTAGGAGACTTCAGTGGCTTTAGCTCTGCCATGTGCTGCTGTAATTTGGCGACAAAATTCTGTGGATCCATGTTAATAGTAGGAGGATCAAAAAATTCACCAGGTAATTTAATGGAAGTACCATAGACCATCTGTGCAATTGTGTAACTAATGTCAGGTCTTATGGCAGCTCTTAAACCTAACAACACAGTGGGTAATGACTCTGTCCATCTAATATTGTTGTGAGCTTTTATAGCACCTTTCAAGGTCCTATGTAAACGTTCAACTTTCCCATTACATTGAGGGTGATAAGATGTTGTGTGGGCTACTTTAGCACCACATATTGCAGCTATGCTTCTAAATAGTTCTGCCTCAAACTGTCGACCTTGATCTGTGACTATTTTGGCAGGTACTCCAAACCTGCAAATCCATTTCTCATAAAATGCTCTCCCAACTATTTCAGCTGTTATTTCAGGTATAGGAATTGCTTCCATCCAGCAAGAGAATCGGTCAATGCAGGTGTTAAGCAATACTGCATCCCTTCTGAAGGTGGTAGTTTTCCAATGAGATCTATGTGAACTACACTAAACCTTTCATCTGGTTGTTCGAATTCTCCTAATTTGGATTTTGTATGCCTGCTGACTTTACATTTTTGGCATCTAATGCAAGCTTTTGCCCATTCTCTGACTTGCTTTTTAATATCTGACCAGACATATTTTTCAATCATCAGTTTAACTGTAGATTTAATACCAGGGTGAGCTAAGCCATGAATTAGTTGGAATATTTGAAACCTGAATTTTTGAGGAATGTAAGGCCTAATTTTTTGTGTTGAGATGTCACACCAAAGTTTTTTTCCAGATGACAATGTCGAAGGTTTAAATTTTAGAGAATTGTTGTGCAATAATTTTTGAAACTCTTCGTCAGTAGTTTGCTCTTCTGCAATTTCCTCAAAGTCGATTTCAGAAATTGAATCAATTCTGGATAAGGCATCTGCAACAACATTATCTTTACCCAATACATGTTGAATGTTACAATTAAATTCTGAAATGTATTGAAGTTGTCGTTGTTGTCCTGGTGATGCTTTTTCATTTTTTTGCTTAAATGAAAAAGTCAGAGGCTTGTGGTCAGTATATATAACAAAATCATTCCCTTCCAGCAGGTGTTTGAAATGTTTCACTGAAAGGTATATTCCCAATAGTTCTCGGTCATAGGTACTATACCTTATTTGTGTTTCATTTAGCTTCTTTGAGTAAAAGGCTATTGGTTTCCAACTCTCGTTTTCTAATTGCTGGAGTACTGCACCCACAGCAAAATCTGATGCATCTGTGCAAAGTGATAGGGGTAGTCCAGATCTGGGAAATGATAAAAGAGCAGCTTCGGCAAGGTCAGTTTTGCATTTTTCGAAGCTTCTCCTGGTGTCATCAGTCCAATGCACTTTTCTGCGGTCTTTCTTTTTCGCTCCTTTTAACAGTTCATGTAGAGGTGCTTGGGTCTTAGCAGCATCCTTTAGGTATCTTCGGTAAAAATTTATCATGCCCAGAAACG
Source organism: Trichonephila clavipes (assembly GCA_019973935.1). NCBI lineage: Eukaryota > Metazoa > Arthropoda > Arachnida > Araneae > Nephilidae > Trichonephila > Trichonephila clavipes. The sequence continues at coordinate 276,921 of BMAU01000063.1, forward strand.
TTCGCAGGTCATGAATAGTTTCTGGTAGTTTGTAGTTGAAGATAGCTTGAACTTTTTCTGGCAATGGCCGAGAACCTTCTGCAGTGATCAGAAATCCCAAATATTCAACTTGGGCAGCTCCCATCACTGATTTGGAGACATTTATTCGAAGTCCATATTGCTGGAATCTTTCAAATACCATTTTTAGGTGTTCACTGTGTTCCTCTTCAGTAGATGAGGCAACAAGTACATCATCAAGATACGGGAAAACAAAGTCGAGTCCATACAGTACTTCAGTAATGAAACGTTGGAAGGTTGAAGGAGCATTCCTCAGTCCAAAACTCATAGTATTGAACTCGTACAAGCCAAATGGGGTGGTGATGGCAGTTTTTTCTTTGTCTTCCTCAGCAATAGGTATCTGATAATATGCCTTTACAAGATCTATCTTGGAAAATATTTTTTATCCTTCAGGATGTGATTAAAGTCCTCAATTCTAGGAATTGGATATCGATCTGGTATTGTCTGTGCGTTGAGTCGCCTGTAATCACCACATGGTCTTAATGTTCCATTCTTTTTATTTACTAAATGCAATGGACTTGCCCATTGAGATTTTGAGGGTCTAATAATGTCGTTGTCCAGCATAAACTGGAACTCTTGCTTCGCCAGCTTCAACTTATCAGGGGCTAGTTGTCTTGCCTTCGAATAAAACGGTTGGCCAGTTGTTAGGATGTGGTGCTTTACTTCATGTTTGACAACTCTGTTAACCAAGTTTGGCTTGGTTAAATCAGGATACGACTTAAGCAGGTTGAAATATTTGGAGGCTCTATTGACTGTGCTGAGATCATTATTTTCTTGGATGGTAGCAACTTCTCCTTTAATTGAAAGATTTGTTACTCCATCGATTAATTTCCTGTTGTGCAGATCTATCAGCAACTGGAATTTTTGAAGGAAATCAGCACCTATGATTCCTCGCTCAACTTTGGCAATAATAAACGGCCACTGAAATGGGCATCTTAGGCCTAGATCCAGCGTGAGAATTTTCAGACCATATGTTGGAATTTCAGTGCCATTAGCAGCATACAGTTTATATTGAGAGGCTTGGCACTCACCTTTCGTTTTTGTCCAAGGGAGGATCGAGACGTCTGCTCCACTATCCACAAGGAATTGACATCCGGTTTCTCTGTCCTTGACAAATAACCGGAATTTGCGGCCTAAAATATCGGCAGCAGGACTCGCCGTGGCGTCTACTGCTGGTATTCGTTTCCCGGCTCATTGAAACTGCACGGCTGTACGCATTTACCAGGGAGGCACTTCTTCCCGAATCGGAAATGGTAGAAGCAATATCGTCCCTGAGGATTGTAGCGGCGCCTTGATTTGCTGCGACTTCTACTCCTCTGATGGTGATGAGGGCTTGAGCTCCGAACTTTTCGTTGTAGCTTCAAAGAGGCAAGTTGTTCTTCCAGACTTACTAATTTAGAGAGGAGTTCATCCACTCTTAGGGAATTTTTCTGAACCACTGCAGCATCAATTGTTCTTAGCGCCATTTCCACGATCTTGTTAGCCATTGCGCTATTTTGTCATTTTCCAGTAAAAAAAAAAAAAAAAAAAAAAAATCCAGGGTCACCAGTTATTAGGTGCTTGTTTCATAGCACTCTAATAAATACTCAAGTGTGTTGAGTTTTCATTTAATTCAAACATTAAACTTTATCAAAATCTACTGGAATTTTATTCTGCGTGCTCATTCAAAGGCGGCAAAGATAGTAGATCTACACGTTGTACAGAAAATGCCACGTTTTTAGTATTTTACACAGTTATGCTGCAGTTAAGCATAATACAATCGATACGACTACATGAGTAAAGAAAAATATAAAAACAGAAATATAAATTATGAAAACCATTTTAAAAATTAACAGAATTTAAATGCATTTATATAAAATAAGTTTAACAATTATTATTTAAGTTTAACATTTATTTGAATAGAATTAATTTCTATCTTGCCAATATCACGTTTAGCGAATTCTAAAAACAGTTGACAGGTGCAGCCATCTAGCGAGAGAAAATCTCTACAAAAACTGTCCTTTACATACTTAATAAGGAAAATATATCTAAATATAAATAATTTCTGTCCTAATAAACATATAATTGTTTTTAGTTACGGTTTGGAAAATGCATTGAAATTTGTATCGGGACAGGATTTTAACATATTATGAATGTATTTTTACTGCCACTATGTTATATATTTATCTTTCATTCTTTTTACAATATGAGTAGAAGTCGTAAACAGTTTGTCAAGGTAAAATTAATTTTTGTTTTATATTCAAATTATACTATTATATTGATTCTGAAAATAATAGGTTAGTTTGACAAGCCATTATTTCACAATTTTAAAGCATTGAACAGTTTTGAAATTTTTAAAACTTTTCTAAAATGTTAAATTATTAAAAATATTTAATTATTGTCAGTGATTAATATTTCTTAGATTATTGGAAACAAAAAGTATAAAATTTAAAATATATCTCTTTGTTGAATTTTAATAATTATTTTTATGGCTAAACCTGAAAAAACCCAACTTTTTTTAATTATTAACATTAAGATTTTTTAAAAATAACTAGAGCTCTCAGACCTAAATCCATATGAACTTTTATAGAACATATGTAAGGGAACATTTACAAGATATTTCAAGACTCTATCTTGAACAGGAAAAACGCCTTAGGGATTAGAAAAACTCTCATCTTCAAAATTAAAAATCTGAGAAAAACATATTTAAAATTTTTAAAGGCATAAAAAAAAAATTCCATTGCCTGTAAAGCTTTAATTTTTCAATATGTTACTATCCAACTTATGCTCTACATGAAAATTCTACTTGAAATAAACATGACTGAAATATCTTTTTTTTTTTTTTAATTCAAAATATTCTAAGACATAACATTGATAACAACTGTTAATTTGATCAATTATTCACTTTTATCAGAACCTTATATATTCACAAGAGTTTTAAATGCAAAATATTTATATAGAAATTAGTAGTTATACAAACGTAATCCAGAAATCACCAAGTTTGTAAACAATATCTATTTTTTTCTCAGTTCCCCATCGTGGTAGTTAAGCAAGTTTAAGTTTTTGTAGCATGACTTTCAAATACTGCAATGTAGAACTACAATAGATTTATTATAATGTAGTTTGTGGTACATCAGGGAAATATTTAGTTCATTCTGCAACATTTGTATTCTGTAGTCTAATTGTAATATTACCTGAAAAAGCTGAATTTTAGATTTACCATTTTCAGTCATATTCCATCCCTTTCAAGTATTATTTATCACAGTAGCCTGCGTACATTTTGGTCATGGCATTTTTCAAAAGGAAAAAAAATAATGAAAACAAAGTAAAAAGCTTTTAAATTATATAAACTATGTGTCAAAAAATATATTGGTCTTTAAATCAATCTTAATTAAGTAAATGTGAGAAAACTCAAAAACTTAAAAACATGAGCAAACAGAAATGATTTTAGAAACTAAAATTGTAGTTAATTGCCGTTTCACACGAAATATTGGATTGTGTTAAAAATATTTTTAATTAATTCAATCTAGGAATGCAAAAATGCTTTAAAATGAAACCGAATTTAAAATCAAAACTCAGAAAATTAAAATTTCTTTAAACCTAATTGGTTTTTAGATCAGAAATTGAGCAAGTTTTCCAAATATATGAAATATATATTTGCAATAAATTGGGTGAACTCTCTGTTGGCCGTGAAGTGTAGAAAATGTCCATTTCACAATCCTCGTCCTAGGCCACAGCTGTAAATGAGAAACCTCCCGTTTCGAAGAACACAGAGACCGAAAAGCCATAAAACCGTCCCCTGCAAAACCAATTAGGACCTCCTGTGGCTTTAACAGGGGAAGGCATTAAACTGCCATTCGTTTTTGAAGCAGTTCGCGAAATTTATCGGAACATTTTCGGATAAGCTAGCTTTGGAAAAGTAGATCGCTTTCGAAGTGAAATTCAATTAGCGGGTCATCCAGTCAGAGGGTTAAGGTGTAACTTTAGCTTAGTAACACAACTAAGAGTACTACTACAGCTAAGAGTACTACTACAACTAAGTTACTAGCTAAGTAACACACTGTTTTAAGAACTTGTTGAAGTTAAACTGAGGTAGCTAAAATATTATATTTCTAGAAAAAATAATGGATTTATAAATACTGTAGTAAATAAATAACTTATGTGACGTATTTTTAAACTTCCTGTTAGATTTGCTATTTATTTATTTTCCAAGTAATATTGGAAAAGTGATACTTTTTATATTTTGTTTAGTATTTCATTTTCATACTTTTTATTTCATGTTTTAATATAAAGTAATTTATCTGTATTCAGGCACAACTGTTAAAGTTCATGAGGATCATCTTTGGGCAGTTTTGCTTGTGACACCACTGATGTGAAAAGAAATCATCATTTATTTTCCTCTAAAGAAATAATTTTCATCGATTCAACTTCAAGTTGTGAGGCATCATCTTCAACAATAACCATCTTATTATTAGTGACAAAAGTTGGAGCTTTGCCGCTTGCAGTTATGATTCATGCATCCCAATCTATTCAGAATTACATCAATGCGTTTCAGTTGTTGAAAATGAACTTTCCCCAATGTTTTGGGGGACAAGTGTAAGGAGGTTTTAAATTTTGTATTATTATATAATATATTTATTTCAGTGAACAATATGTATTTATCATGTATATGCTAAGCTGAAATTATATTTATTTACATTTTATTAATTTGTGTACATGCAGATTGTTCAAATTATATTTTTACTAATGATCTGCTTATGTATACTTTATTATATAGTAAAATAAATAGTTCTGCTTATAGCTTTTGTTTTTCTATTGAATGAGATAAATTTTTTTTTATCTGGTTCAAAAAATTTCTTAATGATGGTGGCCTTCGTATTTTATATATATATTTTTTAGTTTCTGCAACTTTGTAACAAATTGTGAAATTATTTATAAATATTGTTTACTTTCTAATTTTCTAAATATTTTCAATATTTAAGGGCCATGTGTTTCGCACAAATTATCTTTCCTTTACATGTGTTTGTATATATGTATAAACTGCATCTTTTATTTAAAATATAGTATCCAGAAGTCTTTATGAGTGATGACTCTTCAGCAGAAAAAGGAGCATTGGCAGCAGTTTGGCCTGAAGCAAAGCAATTGTTATGCCATTATTTTCTATCAATACTATCCTGATCCAAACCATGATTTGTTGACTACATATTTTTTCACAATAACATTAAAATTTGTGCTTATTAAATCCATTTACTTGTGTAATATAAAATTTTTTTTGTCCATATCTGTTGTATGTAAAAAGTATGTTTTATAAATAAAATAATTTTGCAACTAAATGTAAGTAGTAAATTAGTATTTAAATAACTTATTTCACCAAAAATTAAAGTTTTTTCTACTAAGAAATATAAAAGCACTAATGTAGAAACATTTCTTTTTAATGAATTCATTTATTACATTAAATATTTATAAGGAAACAATGTTATCAAGTTTTAGCCAGTACAATTTTTTCAAAGGAATTAGATTTGAATAACCCTTTGTCACGGAATTTAAGAATTTTCATTTATGAAGCAGTTAGAAGGCTATCATCTAGACCAGTGATTCCTAAAGTGGTCTATATAGATCCCCAGGGGTCTATGACGACTTGTAAGGGGTCCATGCCGGCGAAAAAATAATTTGGAGGTCTATGGTAGTGGCTTTCATTAAACCAAATCATGATTTACATCTTTAAAAAAATTTTATCTAGTGGAAACTAGATTTTACCAATTTAACTGATTTATGTACTAAATGTAGTGAGGTTGACTAGGTGACAGCATAAATTTTACTAAGACGAAGATCATTTCAGAATTTCTTTCCAGAATTAAGCTAAAGAAGTAATATATAATACTGTCCGTTGGGAATTCTCTCAATTTTTCACTGACATCTGTCAGAAAAATTTAACCTACGTTCAACATTTAAATGCCCTTTACTCATTTAAACTAAGTTTAAGATAGCATTTTTTATTGTAATATTGTAGCAGACAACGAGAGAATCCCTATAGCAACATTGAAAAATTGTCATAATATAATTAGAACTGGTCAGAGTATAGACTCGAATGTCAGCAATTTTGGCTTTAAAAAGACGTATCTGCTGTTTGTCACAAATTATGGAGAAAGTTTTTAACTGCTTTTACTAGTTCGAGGGAGTTTCAGTGACTTTATCCATCTAAAAAATGGGGGGGGAGATGGACACTTACTAACAAAGGTTATTTAGGGTTAAACGCGACTAGATTGATGTCCACTGTTCAAAATTTTCTATTGAAGCACCAGATTCATTCCTCTCATTAAAAGAATTTGTTTGCAGTTCAGTTATTGTATCTATTAATTTATTTTTAATTCATTAATATGTGCTTCTTAACTTTTAAATGCTATACTTCACTATAGTTAGAAAAGTAAGTAGTAGCACACATGTGCTGTCAAAAAGATATTTAAGTAGATAAATTTGCAAAAATTCCAATATTAAGTAAGCAGTGGTCTACAGGAAACTGAAAAATAGGGCAAGGGGTCTGCGAGACAAAGTTTGGGAACCTCTGATCTAGAACATTATTAATTAGACAAGTATTAATGAGTAAAGTAAAATTTTTTAATATAAAAAATACAATATACCATTTTTAATTTCTTTACTTAAAGTACCTGTAACATGTTGATATACTGTACATGTTGATATTACTTTAATGTATTTAGATTTATTCATATAAATGTGGAATGGGGTTCTCCGAAAACATCCTTTAGTTTTAAGGGTTCAATGAGTAAAAAAAGTTTAAGGTCTTCAACCTGGGATTCCTGGAACTTTAACAGGGGTTTCCCAAGTGATCACAATTTGCAGATTCAAAATTTTAATTTTTTTAAAGATTGAGTTCTTAAAAGCAATTCACTGGTAAAAATTAATAGAAATATAACTTCAATTAGCTCAAAAATTACATGAAGCAGTTTGGATTTAGAGTTGTATATGTAGCAGGTATTTTTACCAATTTCACTTAGCTTAACACATTACTACAATGAACAAGTATTACTATTTTAAAGGTACAAAGTAAAATTGAAATTTTGAGCAGAATGCATTTTGAAAGATGATACTAGATAGTTTCCTAATTTGCATAGTATATTTTAATAAACAGTACAACATTAATCTCAATAAAAATGTAAAAATCAGTTTAGTCCAACATTTACCAGAAATGCAAAAAAAAAACATTTCTTGAATTCTTCCTGTTCAAAAACAAAAATTATCTTGAATCCAAAATCCCTTTCAAAACTGACACCTCTCCTGATAAAAGAAACAACAGCAAATTGATGTATCGAATGACACTCAATTGAAAATAAAATTTAGTGAAGTCGATATACACTTTTAGACTGACATTAGAAAAGAATATCCTTAAAGTATACAAAGAGCTGTGAAACATCTAATGCCATTTGTTTCACATTATGTAGATGAAAAATGTTTCTCTTTGAATGCTACGACATAAACAATACATTGAAATAGATTGGATGACATTAAGTCACAGACTTCAAAAATGATTCAAGATGTAAAAAATACCTTGCAATAAAAAAAAAAAAACAAACGCTAAGTTATAAAAAGAATTTTTTTTATTAATTATTATAGTTTAAAATATTGTTTATTATTTGTAGAATATATTTTTGAGCCCTCCTCCCTGCATTCAAAAACTCCATTTGCTACCTTACCATTCATTATCTTATGATAGATTTAAAAATTTACCATTCATTTTGTAGGATTCAATCAGTTTTAGGTGTGATTTTCAAGATTATGAAAAAAAAATGCTAATCTTTTCACAGACCCATTTTCACTTTCTCTGCAAGAGGTTAATTGTTACTCACCTGAAATCGAAATTATTGACCTACAGCACCATACTACTCTGAAAAGCGAACATAAGGAACTTATTTCAACTGCAAGTGATCTGAATTATTTTGAATTTCAAAAATTAATTCCCCAAATTTACACGATTTGGCAGCCAAATATTGCTGTAGGTTTGGATCAACATATGTTTCTGAACAAATGTTTTCTATGAACATAATAAAAGCAAAATTGTGTTCAAAATTAGCGGATATGCACTTAAAACAACATCATTTTATTAGTATCTTCAAGAGTGAAGTAGCACTAATATAAATTACTTGGTAAAAAAATTATTAACAATAAAACCCACAAATTTGTACTTCTATCATATTTATTATGTTTTAAAATTGGAAATGACATGTGCAAAACTATTTTTTGTCAGAAAGTGGAACTCTTCCCAAAAAGGTTGGCCACACCTGATCTAGACTATTCACAAATAATTTGCATAGAAAAACCAATTTTGTTGTATATACTAATATGCAGTTTGCATATTTCAATATAAAATACTTTAAATATTTGTTTTACCTTATTCATTTATATAAAAGTACACAAACAGAATTAATATATAGCTGCCAGACTTACTGCCTGATGTAGAACATTGATTTAAATGTTTTTAGAAGTTAAATTATAGAATATTTATAAAGGTTAAAACTTACTAAGGAACTATTGTGGAATATATTTTCTAATATGGTTCTAATATTTTCAAATATGGTTTCTAATATTTTCAATAAATAATTTAAAATATATTATTCACAAGAAGTTATTGAACTATATATCTATACAAAAAATCTTGGTGGACTACAGATGTATAGGGGTTTTATAGAAATACACAATGCACTGTGAGAAACATATATTTAATTAAAAATAATTTTACATCTACCTTCAAAAATTCAACTACAAAAAAACCAATGTGTATTTACCAACCTCTGATTCAAGCTTACCTAGTAGTTACATTATATATATATATATATTTAGATGCAAGCAATCTATATGGTTGAGCAATGTCTGCCTACACACCAATTTTCCTGGACTGATGAATACGTTCACTTCATGGATGTACCAGACGATTCGGATATAAGTTGTATATTTTAAGTTAGAATATCCAGATGAATTGCACGATTTGCATAACTGCTATCCATTAGCTCCAGAAAAAGTTGAAGTAAGTGTCTCTGAATGTTCCCCCTATACTAAAAATATTTCTAAAGAATTCAGTATTTTAGAATCGAAATCTGTGGAAAAATTGGTTCCTAACTTAAGAAATAAAACTAAATCTGTTCTTCATTATAGAAATTTGAAGTTATATGTACAATTAGGTTTAAAGGTTAAAAAAAATACATCAATTTCTAAAATTTAAACAAAGTCCTCGGTTAAAAAATTATATTGATTTTTATACTGAACATCGAAAACTAGCAAACAATTTTGAAAAAGATCTCTTTAAACTTTTAAACAATGCCGTGTTTGGTAAAACAATGGAAAATTTACGCAAAAAGTTAAGATTGATTTAGTGAATAGAGAGAAAAGAGCTAAGAAATTGATAGCATCTCCAGCATTTCATGCTTATAAAATAATTAATAACGACCTCGTATCTATTCAAAGAAAACTTACTTCTTTTTTATTGAACAGACCCATATATTTGTTGGGTTTTCAATTTTAGACATTTCCAAAATTTTAATATACAATTTTCATTATAATTAAATGAAAAGAATGTATTCAAATCGTGCCAAATTATTACTTACAGATACAAATACTCTGTGTTCTATTATTTCAACTTCAGATGTATACATAAAGAAATGTTTCATAATTCCATTGAATTTGACACAGCTAGCTATCCTCCAAATCTTTTTCTTTATAATCCCTTAACTAATAATGTTCTCGGAAAAATGACAGATGAGTTCAATGGGATGGTAGCAACTAAGTTCGTAGGTCTCAATGCAAAAATGTACAGCATAAAAACATTAACTTTAGAAACAAAATACAGCAAAAGGGATACATAGATCTATTTTAAAAAGTAAAATTTCTCATGAAGACTATAAAAATTGCCTCATAAATAAGTATAGAAGTCGTGAAGAGTTTAAACCCATTAACAGTTCTATATATCAAATACATTCTGTAAAAAGTAAAAAAAAAATTCACTTTGCCCCTTCGATAAGATATATTCTTGAAGATGGTACTACAACTTTAGCTTTCGGTAACTGTCATATAAATGAAAGCTAATATTTTATATAAATGAGAATTTAATTAAATAGTTTCTTTTATAAATATGGGGCCGTGGGTAGCCTACTGGTTAGAGCATCGGACTCCAGACCGGAAGGCCTGGGTTCGATGCTCGATGTCACCAAATACCCTCCGAGTGCACACGGAGTACGTGCTCGTTAAATCAGTGGGTCCGTAGTCTTGTGGGCTTATTCACTAGCGCAGGAACTGGAGAATATTTCCCTCCCCTTCAGTTCACTTGCAGAAATTGTGGAGGTGGAGATAGAGGTCGCGTGTCGCCATCTATCGTCCCTTCGGGGAAGTTTCACTGAGCTTAAATCGCACTGTCACCTGTATGGTGCTCAAGGCCAACGACAGGCGTACCTCTTGCCCATGCCACGATGAATTTCGTGGGCCTCGTTCTGACTACGTCAGACAGGTGGCATTAGCCACAACACAACAACAACAACTTTTATAAATATTGATTTCTGTATCTATCTTATTCTTTCAAGTTTGTGAATGTAAATTTTTCCTCTTCATTTTACGCATATACTTGTCGACTGCATTTATTATTTATATTGAATGATATTACTTATTTCAATGCTTCTCATGTAATACATTTTAAAAAATATAAGATTAAATTAAGTTTTCTGTTAGCACATTGTTTTATAAAAGGAAAATTGTTGCGATCTGAAGGACTTTATTTATAGAGAAATGGATTAACCAAGGGATATTCCTTATTTCTATGTGGTCATTATTGTATATTTTTCTTGTTGAAAATCAGTAAAGGCTTTTCAATGAATTATATTTTATATGAATTGGTTCGTAGCAAACAAAAGGATTTCAGATTAAATCAATATTTTAAGAAAAGATATAATGTAAGAATAAATTTTAGATGATGAATAAATACAATATTGTTCCATATTTTGTGTTTGTATTATTGTTATTATTATTATTATTATTATTAGATGAATAAGATTTTGCTTTGAATTTTTTATAAGTTTACCAAATATTTAAATTTATAAAGTTATTATTTTAAGATTAATATGAAAAAGAGAATTTTTTTATCACTATTTCTCTTAACTTAAATAGGGGGCTGCGGTAGCCCAGTGGTTAAGGTATCCAACCATGGCAGGCATGTCATGAGTTCGATCCCAGTACCACTAAAGACCCGCCGTGTAGGGCAGCGATGCACGTTAAATCTGTCGAGAGCTGAAACGTCCTTCCGTTGGTGTGGTGTGGTAGTTAGGAGAGGGTGCCAGCTCAGGTGTCGTCCACGTCCTTGACCATGGTTCAAAATTACGTGGTCCGTCACCAAAAGCCCTCGTGTAGCTGAACAGTGCGACGTTAATATTAACTCACTCAACTCACTCACTTAAATTAAT